>VDFB02371798.1:0-46890 GCA_007258455.2 Sequoia sempervirens | reverse complement strand
CCCCTCGATCTCTCTCCCATCCACCCTTAAACCATCTACTCCTCTACCCTTTAACCCTCCCTCCTCTATCTCTCTCTCTCTCTCCCACTCCCTACCCCCTCTCCCTCTCTTAGGTCTCTCTCTCACTCACTCACTCCCTCTATCTCTCTTCCCTTAACCCTTAACCCTTAACCCTTAAACCATGGAAATAACATGAAAACATAAAGGAAATATCTCACCAAAACGTCTTTATTTTCCATGGATGACCTCCATTATACCTTCTTAACCTACTACAATATGTATCTTGCCCTCAAATTTTGTGTGAGGAATATTTGAAAATGCTAAGACTAAACAAGTGTTGAAGGATTTGAATGAAATGCTAAACTATGCACTTGTACAATTAGTGAAAAAATATAAACTATGACTAAATGCTGAAATTTCAAGAAGCTAAGATGCTAAGATTGCCTAAGATATGAGAGATAAGGGATTAAGAGATGCACAAATGAGGCTAAAATTTCCTTCTTATAGAAAATGCAATTTTAGGTGAATGGCCAAGATTGAACATTGATAATTGCCCTAAGATCAATGGTTGATATTAAATGTGACAACCCACAATTAGGGTTAGGGATCAATTAGAAAAGATGAATGGTTGAGATTAAATTAATAATAATTTAATCAATGGCGGAGGTTAGTTGAGACAAAGAGGAATATAGAAGATAAGATTGATATAGAAAAAGGATTGAGTTAGAGAGAAAATCAAATATTTTTCCATTTAAATGACCAATGGCTAATTAGATAATAGAGACAAAAGATTGTGATAAGGAGGAAAAACCATCATTTTGAATTAAATATTGATTTTTAGTTCAAAAATCAAGATATGAAATCTAATTAAATAAATAAAGATTTATTTAATTAAAAAGAGGAAAATGTTGGAGAAACAAATAATTAATTTAAAATTACTTTATTTATGGAGGAAAATGTCATTTTGAATTAAAAATTAATTTGATTCAAAAAGGTGGGGCAATGTGACAGTAAATAATTAATTTGAATTATTTACTTGAAAAGAGGGAAATTTAGTTAAATGGTTTTATTTAAATTTGGAGGAAATTAAATGAGACAATTAAATAATTAATTCTAATTATTTAATTATGGAGGAAGTGGACCAATAATTAAATAAATTATGGACTTATTTAATTATGAGAAGATATTTAGTATTAGACACATATTTAAATAATTAAATAAATAAAGTTTATTTATTTAAATAATCAAGAGGGAATAATGGATTAATTAAATAAATTTAATGATTTATTTAATTAAAGAGGAGATTAGACATTAGTGGCATATTTAAATAAAATAAATATAATTTAATTATTTAAATAGTCAAGAAGAATAAAAGCTATGAATTATTTAGATAATTAGAGCATTATTTAATTAATAGTTGAATTTGGACTATAGACGAAATATGAAAAGACATAGAAAAATGTGGTTTGTGAGTCTAGGAAATTTTTAGGTGTCTACACATTTATCTACTTCCCTCCATGATTATCAAAATTCAATTAGTAGTCAAGATACAAGGTCCACTTCAACTCGAATTGAGAAATCGAAACCAATAAACCAAAAAAATTCCCAAGCTTTTTAAAAGAAAAACAAAGGGTTTCTTTAATTTAACCCTCCTTAACAAACAACTCAAAATTTCAACAACCAACTAGCTATTGTCAAAACCACGGTGCCATTTACTTATGGTGATCCAAAAAGACAATTCACTCCCAATTCACTCCCTTACCCAATACCCTTCATACACAATGCCCCAACTACTAGAACAACAATTGATTACCTTGCCACCCATTAAAATACTTGACCCTAATAAGCCTTTACCCCCAAGCTCTAAACCCAATGCTTATTTCCACTATCACCAACAAAATGGACATGACACAGAGCATTGCAAGTGTCTTAAATATCTTGTGGAAGACCTCATTGATTCTGGCTGTTTATCCATTGGAGGTGTTAATGACTAAGGAAATAATTTTGTAGCTCCTCCAAACCAAAACATTCAAATTTTTATCAACCCAATTCCCAAACACAATGTTTCATTTGTCAAAGCTAGTGAAACTACAAAGAATGATGTGATGAATGTTGATACAAATGATGAAAACAATGCTCCTATTCTAAACAATGCTATTAATATCAATCTTATGGATGAAATGATAGGGGTGATAGATGTCATTCCTCATAAGAGCTGACCTAAGAATCCTCTTGAAATTTCTTTCTCTTCTAAGGATATACTTAAACATTTTCCCGATGGTCCTCTCTACATAGTTGACTAAATCTATGAAAAGCCCACTAAAGGGATACTAATAGATCCCACTTGTGGAGAGAATTTTATCACTAAGGAGTTTTCAATTTTTCATGTACTCTATCAAGTTTAATATGATATACTGAAAGCATGGATCAAGGAACACAATGGCTTTTTGTGCCCTACGATAGGATCAATCACCCTACCATTACAAATAGGACCAAAAACATTAGATATCACATTCTCCATCATCCCATAGTTAGAAAAATTTATTATGAAGCTAGGCCACCCATGGCTTTGCTCCATGAAATTCCTCCCTTTGATTGTGCACAAATGCTTAAAGTTTCCCTTTGAGAATGAAATATTTACTATCCACCATAATGACTTTAACCCCCTATCTTCCAAAGGAAACTTTTCCCTAGATTCCTTTTGGCCCGAACCCATGGAACCTATAAAACCTTAAGAGTACTTATTTTTCTTGTCCTATTATAAGTTTAAGGCAAAGAAGATAGAAAAACTATTCTCAAAATCATGTCCCCATCCACCTCCGAACCTCCCATCCTATATGAAACTATGCTTCAACATAAAGAATAACCAAACAACCAAGACCAACCAAAAATAGAAAATTAACCTATATTGTCCAAAAGACTAAGAGACAATGAAAATAACCCCATCACACCTCCTAGAATAAAAAAAGTTTACAAAGAAAAAGAGAAAGTGGATGAACGACCTCCTATGGTTCCTTTCATTCCTCCCATTAAGGAAGACAAGCAACCTATGGTTGATCAAGTCACTCCTACACAAACATAACTTGAAAAAAAACCAAAAGAAACTAAGGTGCTAGATAGTGTAGGTGTAGATTTCATGCCCTTTCTCGCAAGTTACATGAAGAGTTAAATAAATAATCAAAATCCAAACTTGACAGAAGCAATGCATGATGACCTACCTCTCCAGTCAAAATAAAACAACCCAATACAAAAATCACAACAAGAGAGGAAATCTTTGATGGACATTATAATTCATCCTCCTATTGTGATTAACTTGGATGATGATGAGGAAATAGCTCAAATTCATGAAGAGGTGCATAATGAATTGAATACATTGTTTTCCTATTCCATGAGCTTAAACAACAAATTTCCTATAAAGAGTGTTGAAACTAGTTCTTCTCCTAGTTCAAAAATTTCTCTTTTCCTTTTGGCTAGTTTCATGACTTTGGTATACATAGAACATGATTGGGAGGTGGATGACTTGCTCATCAGTTAACTCACATTTTCCTTAAACTAGTCTTTTTCATTTTCTCTTTCTTTTTCATTTTTATTTTATGTGATTGCATGTGTGTAATGTGATCCCCCAGGATGTTTTGATTGATGTTCTCTCTCTTTGTGACATTTCTCTATTTGTACCTTCATTCTTCTCTATGTTGTTCATTGTTTTCACCTTTTTATCTTTGTATTTTTCTTGTGTTATCCTTTTGGGGATGATGCAAGGCATTGATACATCCATGTCTCCTTCATGTTGACCCAAAAGCTTTTCCATTTTTCTTTCACCTTTTCTTTTCCATTTGTCTTGTGTTTTCCTTTTGGGGATGGCACAAGGCATCAAGATTCCCTATGTCTATTCCATCTTGACCCAAAAGGTTTTTCCTTTGTTTTCACTCTCTTTGTGTCATTCTTCCAATTCTATGTGTATTTGGGGGACATGATAGTTCCAAGATCTCTAAAAAACATTGTAGCAAATAACATACTGATCCCAAATCCATAGATCCCTTATGTGTTTTGTGTTTTCATTTTGGGGGAAACCCCTCTCTTTTATTTTTCTCTTGCATGATTCAACTCTACTTGGAAACATATGACTTGGCATAGGGCTTTCCAAGTTAGCTTTCATATCTTCCTTGTTTGCATTTTTCATTTGATACTTTAAAGTAACTATACACAATATGGTGTTTAGGAATTCCTTTAAAGTGGGTGCGTACATTGGCATTATTATTTTTCTTTTTCCTTTTCTTGGTTCTTAGTATAGCTTTCTTACTTCATATGATGCATTTTTCACTTTGTGGATGACATTGGGTGTGATGTCCTTCATGAGCATGATCTCTCTTAGCATATTACATTTCTCTTAGTGGCTTGATGTGACACACTACATCCCCTAAGTTGTGAATCTTCTATTCTTTGATTGGTCCTCTCTTGGAGACATTAGGTACAATGTTCCCTAAGTTAAGACCTTGCATGAACAAAGAAAGACTCCTTTGAACATTCATTTGCATGTGTTATTTTTCATTTATTGTTGTATGGCCACCTTGCATAACACAGCTTGTAGGCCTGTGGAGCCATCACATTTTTTCATGAGTTCCAAGCATACAAATTTTTTCTTGTATCATGAACCTCGGAAGACCATTTTCTATGTGACACTTTATTAATGTTATTAGGAGGTATAACTTTGGTATGGTTGAGCAAGAATCCCAAGCTGAGGCATGAATTTCTCCATAGCCACTTCTATGTGTGTGAGTGTATACCAACGATGAGTGTATGTTTCTCACCTGGTGGACAAATAGAAGTTTTATTGCCTCATAGTGTGTATACATTTTTCTAAAAAAATAGCCTAGATCTGACCCATATCATGATGGACAAATATTCAAAGCTTGATTCGATTCTTTTCTTTCTTTTCATCTTTGGAAGTGTATGATTGGCCTTGGAATTTCTCCATACATCATTTTTATGTTCCTTCCTTTGTGCTTATGTTTGGTTTGCCATGGAATCTTGATCCTAGGGGCTTGATCACCCCTCTATTGTTTTCATCTCATCTTCCTAGCATTGGTTCATTAGAACCCCTCTTGGTGCGTATTTGCCTACGTTAGTGTGAGTTTGAAGTAGGTTCATCATCTCACTAAAGTGGGGGGTAAATGTAGTGTCAAAAAAAGGGTCCTTTGACATTTTTTGCACTCATTTGGGTCCTCCTAATGGATTTTGGCTTAATGTTGCCTTGATTTAGTGTTGTAATGTGGATAACACATTTGCATTAGGTCTTGGGCCCTTGTGAACCAAAAGGATTTAAATGGTACCTTACCTAAGTGTTGTAAAGTGTTTTAAAATAATTTCATAGTTTTCTAAGGTCTTGTTAATAAAATAACCTCTTTTCATCATTTATCAAGCCTTATTTTAAAGTGTTATAACACAATTTCACACTTTCCTCTGTTTTTCATTAATGATTGGGCTTTCTTATTCTTTAATTGGCCCCATTTTTACCCACATTCCTTATTTATGTGTATTTTTAGAATAATCCCAACAAATATCATTGAAAGCATCAAAATAGTAAAACCCACCTTCAATAGCTTCTTCAAGTGTCTTTTATCATGTCAAAGATTGTTTGCATCATGTTGTTTTAGAGATAATAATGGTGATGTAGGATTTTTGTTTCAAGCAAGCATTGCATCAACATCAACCACTATTTAAAGTCTACATCCATTGGAGCCATCACTTACATGTTTACAACATTCTATTGCAAGGGTTTGGTGATTTTCAACATCATTATTTTTTCATTCATCATTCTCTATTCTATTCCATTTCATTTGAAGGGTTTAATTAAGAAGGGGTTTGACCAAGGAAAACCACTATTCACTAACCCCCACAACATTTTTCCTTCTTTACATGTGATTTACATTTATAGGTTGCAGATTTGTTAAGGAGCAAGATTGGGAAAGTTTTCATCAACTTTCTAGAACAATTCAAGTTGTCAAAGTTGTCATCAACCCTTGGAGAAGCTTGGAGAAAGTCTATAGGCTAATTTTTTTAATTTTGGATCTGGAAACTAGTCGGGAAGAGCAAAGTAGACTGAGAGCTACAAAATCCTATTTTGAATTTCTAAGAATCTATAAGTGGACTAATTCACCACTATTCATGAATGAGTCCCACTTTACAAGCCTGGACAAATTTTTTATAGATTTGAGTACCCTTTTGGCTAAAACTTGTTCTTGCACATTTTCTAGAAAAATGGACTTATGGCCCCACCTGGCGTATGAGTCCAAGTCAGCTTCAACATCATAATTTTCAATGATCCAGAGCTCCATTCCATCTGCAACAAGTTTCCAAGTGTACATTTCTAGTCTTACAACTTTCTTTTATATTTTACTTAAATTCTTAAGTCATTTAGCATTAGTTTGCATATTGTTAGGTCTCAAAAATGTTGGTTTGAAACTACAAAAGGTTGCCAAGTTATTCATACTTTTTTGGCTAACATACAAGTCCAAATAATATATTTGAACCTTCTTCTCTTCAAGTATTGCTAGACCTAGGCAGGTGCACCTATGAAAATGAGGCAAACTTAGACTATAAAAACAATATATATTTAACATAATAACTACTGCCTATAAAAAAAATATAAACAACAATCAAAACACCAATAAAAATACCAATCAAAACAACTACAATCAGAATAATCATGAATCTAAACCAACTTCGGCACCATATAAAACACCATAAAATTGAAGAAGATTCACACCAACTCGAAGTAGCATTAAGAGAGCTTCTTGTAGCCAGACTTATAATATTACCAAAGGCCCAAGATTGGGAACTAAGAGTGAAACCATCTTGGTGGAATGATGCATACTACTGTGAATTTCATCGAAACAAAGGTCACAAAACAAATAACTGTATGCAATTGAAAATTTTGGTACAAGATTTGATTGATAGAAAGGAAATATTTGTAGAAGGACCTCAAACAAATGATGATGATGGAGAATTCAAAAATCCTCTTCTGCAAATAGAAAAGGTAAAAATGTGAACTATGTTTATGATTCTAGCATTCTTCCTATTGAGGCAGCTGATAATCACACTAATGACATTGAAATCAATGACAAACAAGACATTGTTGCAACTGATAATAAAAAAAGTGCATTGTTACAACTGAAAATCAACTCAATGGCACCCACATCAACATGAAATCAAATCAAATCAATGGAATCATACCAATAAATCTGATCACAAACATTGTTGCAACTAATAAATAGATTAATGTCATTAAATTTAGAGAAAAGCAAGATTATCAAGTAGTCAACGTAACCACAAGAGGGAAGGGAAAATTAATATTGAAAGGAGTTGCATCTAAAACACCTTCTACCTCTTCTGCATCCAAAACATCTATGGCACCTGACCTATAGATTTTTGGGTTCCTATGGACTTCTCTAGTTCTTCTAGGGTTTTCCACCTAAAAGGAGAGAGATAGGGCCCAAAAATGCTAAGGGTTCATTAAAATTATGTTATGTATGATATTATCTAATCTAAATGGGGTAAACTAAATGAAACTAAGTGATTTAAATGAATTATTATGAATGCAAAACTAAGATTTAAGCTATATTTGAAAACACACTGTGATATGGAAACAATGAACTAAATGGTGAAATAATGCAGAACATAAAGAAATAAGGTGAAAGAGAGTGCACCTAGGCCAAGATTTTATGATTCTGGAATGTTGTGAATGTTGTCTAGAACTTCTAAAATTTCATAGTAGGACTCATTCGCCCAGGGTAGTGAATTAGTCCTGCTCTTGGTGAAAAAGTGTTAGAAACTAGTTTTTATTTGTCAGGATTTGGAATTTGATAAAATTTAAATTTTCAGTCCTAAGGTGGGACTCATTCACCACTAGTGGTAAATCATTCCTCTCCCAAAATTCTAAAAAATCTAGAGACAACTCTACAAAACTAGATCTCAAAATCTCTAATTGTTGGGTTGTGAAAGTCAATTATGCAGGAAACGGACAAAAAAACCTTCTCCAAGCTTGAAATATGAATGAGTTGACTTGAAGTACCTAGTTTAATTTTTGACCAATCTTCAACACCAAAAAGCTTGTTAAATCTACATACAAAAGTCTGCAAACACACATGCAATAGGGGGAAAATGGTTGAGGGTTATCAAATAGGGGTTTGCCTTGGTCAAACCCCACTTTGGTAATCAAACGCTTAATAAAAATATGGAATGCAAGAGAAAGATAAAATAATAACATGCAAATGCTATCATCTTACCAAACCCTTGATGATGCAAGTCTGAAATAGTGTCAACGGATGCTCCAAAGTGCTTGAGTAATGCTTGAATGCTTGAGATATGAGATTGTAGGAGGATGTAAAATGAGGTGAAAATAACTTATTTATACAATTGTTTGCCTTAGTTACCCATTCATACCTCATCACAGGCCGACATCAAGTGTTTTTGAAAAAAAAACCAAGAGGAAATTTCCAAAATTTTGAATTTGTAGCCAAGGGGACTCGTTCGCCACCCATGGTGAATGGGTTCCACCTAGGACCTAAAAATGGGTGTCAGTAATTAAGTTGTATTTAATGTTGTTTTTTAGGCTAACATTAAAAAATACACTTAATTAAAGCATATGAGGGTCTAAAGGTACCAAATAAAGCATATGAAGAGGATAAATAGTGAAGATGTGCCTAGAAAAGCATGAAATCGTGTTTCAAGACTTTACAACACTTCAAAATAGGACTTGTTTAGTGATGAAAAGGTGATTTTTAGCTAAATTGTAATGAATAATGTATAGAAGAATATAGAAATGTCTTACAACACTTCACAACACCTTCACAAGATGCCATTATTTGAATTTTAGTACCTAAGTATGCATGTTCAAACCATGTTACAACATAAAATCAGAAAAAAAAAATAGATCAAACACCATGAAACAAGACCTAAATGGCCATGAAAATGACCAGGGGCTATTTTTCTATGGCATATTTAGCCCCCACTTTAGTGTGAGGATGAACTTGTTTAAAACTAACACTAAAGTAGCCATGAACATCAAGAGGAGGGTTCAAATGCACTTACATTAGCAAGATGGAATAACAACGCTCAAGATGGATGATCAAGGCCAAAAGATGAAGATCCAATGAAAAAATAAACATAATAATAAAGGAACACATAAGTGTTGAAAGTCAGATGAAGCTTTGATCATCAATCCAACTAGTTATAGATTATATCTAGGCTGATTGTGAGAAAAAGAGAATGTGTACTCACTCTAGGGTGACATAACTCATAGTGGTCCATTGGGTGAGAAGGCCCAAATATACTCACTCTAGGGCCATTAAACTTTTGGTTTTCCATGGGGTGAGAAATCCAAAAAGGGTAAGATACGTACGCTAGTTGGTATGCACTCACAAACACAAAGGTGGCTATGGGGAAAAAGCATGCCACTAGGTGGGATTCCCACTCAACCATATTAAAGTTATGCCTCCTGATAACTTTAACAAGGCACCACATGAAAAAAAATTCATGAACAAAAAGGAAGGTACCACAATCATGCAAGTTGCATTATGCAAGGTGAAAAAAGGTGCAAAATGTAAAAATGTAAAAATGTAAAATTTTAAGTGTAAAATGTGAAAGATGTTCAAAGGAGTCTTGTTATTTTCATGCAAGGTAAGTCACTTAAATAACATTGTGTATAATATCTCCAAGAGAGAACCAATCAAAGAATAGTATATTCACAACTTAGGGGATGCAGTGTGTCACATTAGGCCACTAAGATGAATGTAATATGCTAAGATAGATCACACTTATGAAGGACATCACCCAATGTCATCCACAAAGTGATGAATACATCACATGAATGACAAGGCTACACTAGGAACCATGAATTAAAATGAATTATGGTAATGTATGCCCCCCACTTTAAAGGAAATGCTACACATCATTATGTGAGCAATTACTTTAACATAGAAAAGGGATGAAAATGAAAAAAAGAAAACAAGACATGAGAACCAACTCGGAAAGCCCTATGCCAAGTCATATGTTTTGAAGTTAGGTTGCATCATGTCAAAAAAAAAGAAATAAAAATAAAAGGGAGTTTCCCCTCAGAAAAGAAACCACACCAAACATATAAGGGATCTATGGATTTTGGGTTAGTATGTTTGTTTTTGCAATGTGTTTATGAAAGAGCTCAAAATTGTCATCATTCCTCAAAGGAAATAAAACTGAAGGAATAACACAAAGAGATTAAAAAAAAGGAAAAATAAAGTCCATTTTGGGTCAACATGGAAGAGACATTGTGGTCTTAACGCTTTTCATCATCCCCAAAAGGAAAACCCACGTGAAAAGAAAATGAAAAAGGTGAAAGAAAAGAAAAAGATTTTGGGCCAACATGAAGGAGACATTGTAGTCTCAATGCATTGTGTCATCCCCAAAAGGAAAACACAAGAAAAATTGAAAAAGAAAATAAAAGGACCTTTTGGGTCAACATGGGAGAGACATAAGGTGTCTCTTTGCTTTGCATCATCCCCAAAAGTAAAACACAAAACAAAATTGAGAAGGATAATGCACAACGAATAGAAGAGTAGAGGTATGAATAGAAGTGTACAAAGAGAGGGAACATCAAATGCACTATACAGGGGAACATGATACACACATGGAAATGAAAATGAAAAGAGAAATTGAAAAAGGCTAGCTAGGTAAATTCAAGTCACCATCTAACAAGTCATTTTCCTCCCAATCATGTTCAATGTAATGCAAGGGCGGTTGAATTTCGAAAGGAAGAATTACAAACACCAAACTACAAGTTGTACAAGGTTCATCACTTGGTGGAGAGGATTTATCTTTTAAGCTCATTGTAGCTGAAAATAAAGAGTTTAGGTCATTTTTCACTTCATCTATTTTGGAAATCTTTGCATCATCATCATCATCAAGATTGATGACAACAGGAGGATGAAGGGTGATTTCTAGGGACTGATGCATAAAAGCTCTAGCTATTGAATTGGTTAGTTTTGTTGAGATTGTTGCATTGGACTATCTTGTGGTAGGTCAGGAGGAGGGTGGTCATCTATTACTTATGTCAAAGGTGGAGGTTTATTTTCTTTATTTTCTTATATGCATGACTGAAGAGTGAGGAGATGACGATGATGCCTATGTTCCATAGCACTGTAGTTTTGTTTAATTTTGTTTTAGATTTGTTGAGGTGTAAGAGAAGGTTGAGGCATCATAGGTTCTTTTACTTCCAAAGAGGGAAGAACAAAAAAAGATAATTAGGATGGGTCAACTATTTTCTCCTTTTCTCTATACACTTGTTTAATATGAGGAGGCATGACAAGAGTTGCTTCATTTTCCCTTTCTTGTTTAAACAATGGTGGGGAAGTGTGTGAGGGTGGTTGTTCATGAGGTTGTATGGTTTTCTCAATGTTAGAATTAGGTTAAAGCATGGTTTAATTTATGATAGGATGTTTGGAAGTGGATGGGGATGTGTTATTAAGAGATAATTCAAGAATCTGTTTGGCTTTGAAATTTTGATATCCAATGAAAAAGAAGTCCTTTAGAGGGGTGATGGGTTCCATGGGTTCAGGCCAAAAGGCTTCTAGTGAAAATTTACCTTAAAAAGATAAGGGATTAAAACCACTATGGTGTATGATGAATATCTCATTTCCAAGTGGAAATTTCAAACACTTGTGAACAACTAGTGGGACCATTTTAATTGAGTGGAGCTAAGGGTGACCCAACCACAAACAAAATTGATCTGATTGAGGTATAATTGAAAATGTTACGTCCAAAGTTTTAGGTCATGTTTGTAAAGGGAGTATGATCGATCCAATTGCAGGGCACGCAAAACCAATGTGACTTAATCCATGTAGTCATTTTATTATAATCATCTTGATATAGATCATGTAATACTAGAAATTCCGCTGTGATCACATTCTCACCACAAGCTGTATTTATTAATATCCCATTAGTGGGCTTATCATATATTCCACTAGCTATGTAGAGAGGACCATCCGAAAGCTTTTTGTAGTATGTATTTAGTGGAAAAAGTGATATCAAGAGATTTAGTGGTTTGGCCCTTATGAGGGATAATGTCTATCACACCCACAAGTTTATCCATAGGACTATCTTGGGTAATAGTTGGAGTTGTATCAATTTTTTCACAATTTGTATAAACATTCATTACATCAGTGTTTGAAGGTTAGCTAGGCTTGAGAAATGAAGTATTGTGCTTAGGAATGGGATTGTTGAAGATTTGTAAATTCTAATTAGGGGTGGAACTAACTTATTGCCTTGATCATTAACACCCACAATGGAAAAATGGCCTGAATCAATGAGGTCTTGAACTAAATGTTTTAGATCCTTGTAGTGTTCAGTGTCATGTCCATTTTGGTGATGGAAATAGAAATAAGCATTAGGTTTGAAGGTAGGTGGTAAGGGATGATTTGGATCAAGTGGTCTAATGGGTGGCAAAGTGAGCATGCATTGTTGAAGTAATTGGTTCATTGTGTTATGGAGGATATCGAGTAAGGGAGTAAATTGTCTCTTTAGGTCCCCATACATATAAGGAACTATTGTTTTAACAACTACCACTTGATTTACAACATGTTGGGTTGGTTGTGGTTGTGATAGAGGAGGTGGATTGAATTGTAAAAATCCTCTATTTGGTTTGTGAAACTTTTGTGTTTGTGTTCAGGTTTTTCAGCTTGGTTAGAAGTGGATTTTGAATCACGACTTGAAACCAAGTTATGGTATTCACACAAGGTTGTGCATAAATGCATGAATGAAGGGAATTTCATCATGGTTAGTTTATCCTGAAGATTTGTGTTCAAGTTTTTGATAAACATCTTTTGTAGATGTGCATTAGGAATCTTGACATCAATTTGAGCATACAAGGATTGGTATTGTGAGATAAAATCATTTACTTTTTTGTCTACATTTTGTCTACATCTCATCATGTCAACCATTGTCTTTTTAGGTGTCATGTGAACTTGAAAGTGACTTATGAAAGCATCCACCAATTCATTGAAAGAATGCATGAAATGATTAGGAAAGTTGGAAAACCACTCTAATATAGTATCTTTCACGGTCCTTGGAAATAGTTTGGGTAAAATTTTATCATCAAGGAAAAAATGACTACATTAAGTTGTATAAGCATTAACATGATTGATAGGTGGGTAAAATTTTATCATCAAGGACAAAACCACTACATAAAATTGTATAAGCATTAACATGGTTGATAGGGTCCCCATTTCCTCTGTATGTTTCAAACCGAGGTATTTGTACACCTTGTGGCATGGGGTGCTTAATATTTCTAAGGATCAGGGGCTGCTACAGACATGGTATGTGGGTGGAGCAGTTTGAGCTTGGCTAATGGTGGAAAGTTGTTGCATGGATGAAACAATGTTAAAGAGTTGTGTAATAATGGAATTGGTGTAAGTGGGTTGAGGTGGAAGAGAAAATAATGATGTGGTGTAGGTGATATTAGGGGTAGTGAAAGGGGTACTAATGGGAGTGAAGGTGGTGGATGGAATGTGCAATGCCACAAAACAACTAGGAATTCTAGTTGGAATTGTGAAAGAAGGAGCAACATGACTAACCTGGTGCATAGTTGTGTGGACTTGTGGATTGGTATAAGTTTGTATGGATGCTATGGTTGGAGGGGGAAACTTGAGGTCCTCCTTAGATTACAGGAATGTTTGCAGATTGAGTATTAGAAGAGACATATTTATTGTAAATCTCAGCAATTCTCTTCATCACTTGGAAGCCATTGTCATTTTCAATCAAACGATGAAGGTTTTCTATTGTAGGTATGGAAGTGGTTTAAATGTTTTCAAGTGACAAGTCTTGTTGTAAATGTGAAAAATCGTCATGAATTTTAATGACCTTTTCTTATGGGAGGGAGTTGTTTTGGGTGTCAACATTCATTGGATGGAAAGTTCAAGGCATAGAAGTGGTATTGTCAATTCCTAATGCACCATTGTCCATACTAGGAGTAGGAGCTCGTGAGATCCCAAGGTCCACAATGAAGTGCTATTGTAGTAGGCCATGAGTCAAGAACATCTTCTCACTAAAGGATTATTAGTGGGGCATAAAAAACTCATACAAGTACCACAAAGCATGGGGTGAATGGAAATGGAAGGTAATATAGGAGATCTAAATGCAAATAATATAAAGTTTGCTAACTATAATAGAAAAGTAACTACAAAAAACCAAAATGCAGGAAAATGCCAAAAAATGTCTAAAAATGCACTATGAATAGTGTAGGTGGACTGATTTTCCCAAGGTGGTGAATGAGTCCCAGTATGCATTTTTTTGTGTTTTTCAAAAATTTGAAAATGAGTTTAATGATTTTTAGAAAGCAATCGAGGATGCAAAATGCATACTTTTAGTTTTTTAAATGAGATGCAATGTAAAAATGATTTCTAAATGAAGTTTTTAGTAATACAATATGAAAAGCTCTAGAATGTAAAAAAAATGTCCTAATTGAATGTTGATGCAAATGTAATCTAGGATGCAATATGCAAAGAAAATAAAAAATGAAAAATGTTCAAAATGTAGGTTCACCAAAATGAATCATTGATTTTTTTGGTTCCTATGGACTTCTCTAGCTCTTCTAGGGTTTTTCACCTAAAAGGAGAGAGTTAGGGCCCAAAAATGCTAAGGGTTCATTCAAATTATGTTATGTATGATATTCTCTAATCCAAATTAAGTAAACTAAATACAACTAAGTGATTAAATGAATGATTATGAATGCAAAACTAAGATTTAAACTATGTTTGAAAACATGTTGTGATATGCAAATAATGAACTAAATGATGAAATAATGTGTAATAAAAAGAAATAAGGTCAAACAAAGTGCGGTTGGGAAAGATTTGATGATTTTGGATTGTTGTGAATGCTGTAACGCCCATCGTGCAAACCCCAGAGAACACACACAATGCAAATAATTTTTTTTTTTTAAATAACAAAAAATAAACATGGAATAACATTAAACCATAACCACATAACATATTACATAGCATTAACACACTTGGTTCTCTGAGGCATGCAAGGTTACATTGCAACAACTGAACGGAAATAAAGATAACAATTACAACAAAACCATTTACTTTATAATAACCATAAACAATGATACATCCCATAACCATGATGCGAGCATAATAAACATCGCATAATTACATCCATGAAAAATCTTTTAACAAAGATACAAATGAGCCTAACTATTACATCATTGTTTTAATGTTACATTACAATCTCTGATAATTGAATTACATTGAATTTCCCAACATGGGGATTGATACAAGAATAATGAAATATGATATACAAGTGAATACTAGTACAACTCCACTGCGGAAATACTGAGAAGACAAGATGCTGATGGGGAACCCAATGGGTGCGGAGCATGTTCCACCCAACCATGTGAATTACAAGTAACTCGCCCCCCGTGCTCAGAGGTGACGAGGAAGAAAACTCGACCATGAATTTCAAACCGACTCAACAACAACATAGTACAAAAACAAATACAACTCAAGGCATACAATGAGCAACCATCAACGATCACAAAATCACATAACAAGTTAACACTATGAAACTCATCACAATTACACAATGTATCAGCAATCATACAAGTAACTACATAGCAATCATAAACCAAAATTCACAAGAATTAGAAACTACATAAAGATTACGATATCTAGAATACACTTCCAAATAAATCTAAAACAATAACCAGAATACAATTCCATATAAATCTAAAACAACAATTCAGTACACAATTCCAGAGGCAACCAGAAACAAGGCAACGGTTGTCAAGTGGAGAGGGTCATCACATAGCTCTCATGGGATCCCCTGGCACTTCCTCCAACTGAGGCGCCGGCACCCATCTATGGATTCCCTAGCCCTCGAAAACAACATAAAGATACAATATCCTGAGGGAACTACAAAACAGAACACAAGAAACAAGAACAAGGATGTCTAGTGGAGAGTGTCATCACATAGCTCTCATGGGATCCCCTGGCACTTCCTCCAACTGAGGCGCCGGCACCCATCTATGGATCTCCTGGCCCTTCCTCCTAACTGAGGTGCCGACACCATAGGGTAGCTAATGCAGAGCTGATAATCTCTCATGAAGACGAGACTATGACTTTGCCGACCACGGCCTACTCAGTCTATCACTAGTCTACGGTAGCCCTAATGCATAGACGAGGAATCCAGTTTTAATTATCTTGTATGTTTTACTACCCATCCCCCTAAATTCTATTTTTAGGTTATCACTTGTTTAACTACTCTTATGTGGGTTCCCCTGAGCACTTCCTCCTTCCGAGGCGCCGACGCCCACGAAGAGCCACTCTCCCTATGACCCCTAATGTAAATCAAAACTAGGCAAGGGTTGTACTATCACGAACAAAACATATAACTCAAAACATAAATGAGCGAGGAAAATCCATCTTGCAATAGCTCATAATCAAAATGCCAATACCCACGTACAACCCTTCCAAAAGTAATTCTAATAGATTTCCAATTCCAAGAGCACAACCACACGGAATAACATTCACAAATTAAAAGGCACGCCTCTGGAACTAGGGTTCTCAATAAACAACAACTAAATCACAAATACACAAGGTTCCCACACCGCAACCAGAATAAAGGAAAACCATAATCAAAATGCACAAGAAAGACCGACAATCTATAGGGTTTCACCAATTAACAACCACATAATCCATATTTCATCGAGACAACAATCCATTTTCATCTATTACTTGCATTCAGTTTTCATGATAAAATTTATCATAAATATTTTATAATAAAATAATTTTACCCTATTATTTAATTTTATTCCAAATAATTCATACAACTTAATATTCCTTTTAAATTAAAGTAAAATAAATAATTAAAATAGAATAAAGCAATATATATATATAAAAATTAAAATATCTAAACATATATTTAGCCACACTGAATAAATATAATAATAATAAAAAAAAAAACAATTCATGCCAATTAACATTTATATCTAAAATTATTTATAACAAATTAAATTTTATTATACTAAAATCATTAATATTTTATTTCTAAAGAAAATTACATTTTATTTTATTTTATGTTAAATACAATAAAATAATATCAAATAAAAATAATTATAATTATATTTTATTTGAAACTAAATTATAATTATTATATTTAATAAATTAAATATAATAATTATAATTATATTTAAAATAAAATAAATTATAATTTTTTTATATTTCATAAATTAAATATTCACCACATTTTTTTTTTATATATAATATTATATTTTTTAAAGAAAGAAAAATAAATAAATAAACAATGCCGACCACAGCACTGGCCGACAGCCATACTGCCTGTAGTAGTCTTAATGACTATTGTGCAACAGTCATTGAGACTGTTGTGGCAGTACTGCCGTGGCAGTGAGGTGACGGGGAAAGGTACGGCTTCAGCCGTCCTTCCCCTGAACCTCCAAAATAAATTTTTATTTTTATAAAATTTTATTTAAAATTTTAATTTTATTTAATTTACTTTTATGAAATAAAATTTTGTCCTATACGAGGTACGGACACTGAAGAAAGTTAGCTATAATTTACTTTTCAAACCAAACAAATTTTCAACTATTTTAAACACATGGATTTTTTTTTATTTTAAGATAAATAATATATATATGTAAAATATATATATACATATATATACATATTAAATATAGAGAAACACTTTGTCTGTGTAAACACAGAAAATCATATATTTAAGGTAAAAGAATATATATATGATTATAGAATATTTCAAATCCATTAACATAAAAGGGTTGGCCTTTTTTCCATAGTAAGAATAAAGAGAAATTGGGCATATCCAAATGGTAATCGACATAATTTCTTTCTGTTTGTTTGCAATAGAAATAATTTTAAATTTCGAAAAGAATTTTCTTTCAAAGAGTGCCTATTTATTTATTTATTTTCTTTCCTCAGAGAAATCATTTTTATCTAATTCACAAAAAGATTTTCTTTTAAAAAAAATAAAGATTGAATCAAAACACACTTCTACTCTTTTTGCAGATTCAAAAACAATTGAGAGAAAAGAGGGTGGAACCTGTAGTCCTACGCTCTTGAGAACCTGATGAAGCTAGCTTGATCCCGATGGCCTCTACGAAGTGCTTCTCGTTCTTGCTTCAAAATCTCCTCTCCACGATTTCGTGCTCGAACTCGAATCTGATTCTTTTTTCAGAAGACTCCAGAATAATACCAAAAAAAGATTGCAAAACCCTTTCTAAAACTCTCTTCAAAATAAAGCACGCAAAAGATTGAAATATCTTTCCTGAAAACTCCAGAAAACTCAACAGTACAGAACCATTAACTTGCACCACCTCTGTCTCCATAATCCTCCCTTTCTGAAAACTTACAAAATTCATAATTAAAAATAAAAGATATTGTCCATTTCTTCCAAAAACTCTAAAAAAATCAAAAATAAAAGAAAACAATTCTTTAAAAGCAAGCTTTTTACTTAGATCTGTATTCTTATTTGCTCTTACAATCTTTTCATTCTTTTTATTTGTTTTATTGTTTTAATTTCTATTTTTGCAACTTTACTTGCACATCACATTACTTATTTAATTTAAATAAATTATTCTAATAATTATCCACCACTAGATAATTGATTAAAATAATTAAAACACATTTAATATTTAATTATCATTTAATTGAAACACATGACTTTATAAAAATTAAATAAAACATTTAAATATTTTCATACAAATAAATCAACATTAAAATACACAATTATTATCCACATTTAATTAACTAATTCACAACTTATAAAATATCATCATCAATTAACTAATCATAACTTATAAAATACCGCATTAAATAAAATACGACAAAACACATAACACAAAACACAAATGATGACAATTACACAAAAATGAACAATACCAAACAAATGAGACGATCTGACATCATGGGATGGGATGACTTCATCGTCTCCTCTGTTTCAACATTTAACCGTTGGGCTATTGGTGCTCGCCCTGTCCTGCCGAAGTAGGTGGAATCGAGACTTGTACCTACAATCCTGCATACAAATGAAGTCGTGTACATGTGCATACATATATATATAAAATCAAAGCATTAAATCAAAGCACTGTGTTGTGAGAAGAAATCGCAACATAACAGGGCACTCGCGAATGAGTGATGCCATATTGTCCTTCATCACACCTATTCTAACAATTATAATCTAGCTGATAAAATAACATTTCTAAACTAACAATTCATCTTATGACATAATTCATTAAATCATTGCATCATAATATAATTCTGAAAATCAACTAACATAACCAACCATAATGTCATATGAAATAACAGCATCCTCTAACGTCTAACTAACCAAATCAAACAATAATAGTATCATCACAGTCACATGTAGCAAATGAACACATAGAAAAAAATAATAAATCCAAACAGTAAGAGGAGGGGTATTACATCCTTACCCTCATAAAATCGGCTTACTCCTAGAAGCCGGTAAACAAAAGAAAATAAGATTCCCCAATACAGGAAGCATCCACACACACCAAGATGGTGAACTAATCACCATTAGAAACTAGAATCAAGCTCACACATAAGAGTAACAAATAATATTAAAAAGCATTAGTAACATGGGGGTATTACATCCTCCCCCCTAAGGATATGGCTTACTCCAGGAAGCCATTAAATAGATAAGAGTAAGCACACAACAATCACGTGGAGAACACGCCACAAACCACACACATAACTCACATCACTGGAAACCACATCACACAATGACACAAGGGTTCATAGTGCATCCTTGATAGGAAGGATATCGGTGCATTGCGCACTACACCGAGGCTACAACCCTACACCGGCTAACAAAAGAAACTCAGGTTCGCAACAATGACAACAGTAAAGTGAAACTCTAGACTCTAGGGACTAAATGCAAGGTTACATAGTGGGCACACATAGTACCCAGTGTATGAACCTGGCTTTGATGATTTTGGATTGTTGTGAATGCTTTCTAGAATTACTAAAATTTCACAGTGGGATTCATTCATCCAATGTGGTGAATTAGTCTTGCTCCTGGTGAAAAAATGTCAGAAACTAGTTTCTATCTATAGGGATCCATAATCTGACAAAATTCAAATTTTTAGTCCTAAGGTAGGACTCATTCGCCACTTGTGGTGAATTAGTCCTCTCCCAAAATTCTAAAAAGTTAGGAGACAACTTTGCAACACCATATTTGGAAATCTCTTATTGTTAGGTTGTCGAAGTCAATTCTGTAGGAAACAGATAAAAAACCTTCTCCAAGCTTGAAATATGAATGAGTTGACTTGAATCACCTAGTTGACTTGGGGTGATCCCACAATATTGGCTTACAATTTTTGGCCAAACTGGATACTGAACTATTTTTTTCTAATTAAATCTTCACTTTCAGACACCTATAGCGGCTAAAGCATGATGAATTTGAAGATGATGCAAAATAGTGATTTGTGACATTTTGTTTGTAGAAATATTCTAAATATGTTTTTTCAAAATTATTGGAATTAGATTGTAGTTATTTTTCCATCTCCTTTGTAAACTTTTTTTTTCAATAAACACCATTTTTAAGGAGTGATGCTCACCATATAACACAATTTTTTTTCCTTGAAGGATAAAATTATAAATTTTTCAAATTTATATTTGTAATTATGATATCTAGTGCTTCCAATTGGTTTCATAGTGTTTTATTGAATGTTTTTTCCTTAATCAAGTTTCAAAGTCAAACCAATTATAATTCAGACATAGCTAGACCATATAACAAATAATGTTTTTTGTATGTATCAAAATTCAATTGGTTTTTTATGGATCAAGGACTTCAATATCTGGTACACCCATATTTTTCAAAAAAAATGATAATCTTCTTATTTTCCACATGTGAAAAACAAAGAGCTTTATATTTGGTGAAAAACTTGCATTCACAAGAAATAAAAAATAAATATAATAATAAAATTAAATTTATTTAAAATTATACTTTTTGGGAAGCTTATAATAAGAATTATATACTTGCAAAAAATAAATTTTAAATGAATTCATTTGATCCCCCAAAAGGTAAATCAAAAGTGGTTCTTTATCAGCATTTTGATAGGTGTAAAGGAGACTCCATTATAGGTATGTTTTAAACTAGTGGGGCTCTATCCAAGGGGGTTTGATCTAAGGTACTTCGATCAAACCCTTTTCAATTGGAATGCTTTAAATGGAACTTTTAAAGGCTTAAATCATTATATTTTTTAAAAATATGTGATTTCAGCAAACATCAGAATCTCCTAGAAATTGTAAACCAAATTTGTGGGAGCACCCCTTGTTGACCAATCATCAACACCAAAAAGCTTGTTAAATCTACATACAAAACTCTGCAAACACACATGAAATAGGGGGAAAATGGTTGAGGGTTAGTAAATAGGGGTTATCCTTGGTCAAACCCAACTTTGGTAATCAAAACCTTGATGATGCACATCTGAAGTAATGTTAATGGATGCTTCAAAGTCCTTGAGTAATGCTTGAATGCTTAAGATATGAGATTGAATGCTTGAATGAATGAGGAGATTGTAGGAGGATGTAAAACGAGTTGAAAATCACTTATTTATACAATCTTGTGCCTTAGTTACCTATTCATACCTCATCATAGGCTGACATCAATTGTTTTTGAATAAAAACCCAAAAGGAAATTTTAAAATTTTTGAATTTGGAGCCAAGGGGGACTCATTTTCCACCCATGGTGAATGGTTCCCACCTAGGACTTTAAAATAGGTGTTAGGAATTAAGTTGTATTTAATGTCATTTTCCAGGCTAACATTAAAAAATACACTTAATTAAATATGATGGTATAAAGGGGCCAAATAAAGGATAAGAAAGGGATAAATAGTGAAGAGGTGCCTAGAAAAGCATGAAATATTGTTACAAGACTTTACAACACTTCAAAATAGGACTTTTTAAGTGATGAAAATGTATTTTTTAGGTAAATTTTAATGAATAGAAGCTAGAAGAATGTAGAAATGTCTTACAACACTTCACAAGATGTCATTATTTGAATTTTAGTATCTAAATATGAATTTTCAAGCTATGTTACAACATAAAATCAAAGAAAAAAGAGATCAAACACCATGAAACAAGACCTGAGTGGCCATGAAAATGATAAGGGGCCATTTTTTTACAGCATAAAACCTTCAACTCAATACAACATAGTTGACCAATTTCAGAAAATTCCAACTCAAATATCTATATTGGAACTTCTCAAAAACTCACCAGCCCACAAAAATATCCTGGAACTATAGACATTTAAAATTCACTTAACACTTATCACAATTTTAGAATGTCTTGAAAAAACTTAGAATCAACCCAAAATGACTCAAAACAACTTTGAATCTACTTGAAATGTCTTAGAGCAACTTTGAATCAACTCAGGATGTCTTGGAATGACTCTGAATCAACTTGAAACAACTCAAAACATCTCTAAATCAATTGAAAACATCTCTAAAACATCTCAAATCATCTTGAAATCATCCCATGACATCTCACAATGCATCAAACAACATTGAACGACATCCATAACCCTATTTCCTTTATTAATTGAATAATACAATGTTATTTAATCAATTCACATTTTCACCATTCTTGAGAAATTAAATAAATACCATTTATTTAATAACGTCTTGAAAACCCTAATTCTACTATTAATTGAATAATACAACGTTATTTGATTAATTCATGTTTCATCATTTTGACCAATTAAATAAATTAATTTATTTAATAAAGTCCTAATCTTATCTTATTTCGTCTTGATTAGTCAAACAACACTAATTATTAGATTACATCACTAATTCACCTTATTCCTCAAAATTTATTTAAATTATAAAATCATAATATTTAAAAATCACACTTCCCTCCAAAATTTGAATAAATAAATCAAACTATTCAAATTATCAAAAATAAAAATGGAATTAATTAATTAATATTCCTCAACTACTTTTTGATTGAGAAAAATATGGATTACTAACTAAGCAATCTATTTTGCTAACTAAGCAATCAAAATCCTAAGTTCGATCCAATCTATTCTTCAATCACCCTAATTGTGTAATCAACTTTGCACAATTTCCTCATGTCTAAATCCTCTCAACTCATTTTGAACATTGATTTGGATATTCTCCAATGCGATCTTGATTGTTGATTCAAAACATCATTTCCTATATAAAAAATCCTATGCTCACAAATAAACATCAAAATTTCAACTTACCTTATGCAACGAAGTGTCATCGCAATCACCATTGATAGAGCTTTAACCTTTTTAGTCAACCAAGCATCGATCATCAAGCTTTTCCACGTAAGCCATGGAGGCTTTACAATGATATGAACAACTTGAAATCATGCAAATACACTCCAACATAGGATGGTAATCTCTTCTTTTGTTTTCTGAATTCATTTTGAATATCTTAGGATCTCATTTCATTCAAATAGCTTAGATTTGTACATTTTATGAGTGATGGAATATGATAAATTAAGTGTTTTTTATTAGATTAGTTTTTTATTTGAATCTCGCATTTGATCTTGATTTCACATCATTTTTCTGATGGATTCCTTCTCCCTCACAAATTCTGGCATGCCCAGTGGGACCTAGGTCCTCCTTACTAATATTTTTATGAGCTAAGTTGAAGTTACAAGGTTTCAAGAGGTTGTAGAGACATTTCACAGACTTCCCAACAAAAACTCGCTTTTGATTGGAAAGAATTCTAAGCATTTTCCACAAAATCAACATTATTTCCATGGAAATGGCACCTTTACTTTAAGATTGGTGCTTTTTCTCTAAAAGCATGCTTTTTCTCTAAAAGCATGGTTTTTCTCTAAAAGCATGCTTTTTCTCTAAAAGCATGCTTTTTCTCTAAAAGTGCACTTTTGATTCTTTCCAGGTTTGCACCTGTACAAAAAATCTAAGCTTTTGCAAAAAAAAACTGAGCTTTTGATTTTTATTTTGAGCATTTTCTCTAGAAGAAAAGTGCATGGATCCTTCATTATTGTAATTACCTTTCTTGCTAGCATATTGGTTGTTTTGTAGGAATTAATGGATTTATGTGCAAGATTGTGAAAGATACTGACTTGTTTTGTGTAGAGAAGATGGTCGGTCCAAGATCTTTGGAGATACCAAATAATTTTGTTTATTAACTTAGGAATTTCCCTTTGGTGCTTTAAAATGAACAACACAACTCTCACACTTCCAATTTGGTGTTGTTAAAATAAAAATTTCAAAGCTTTCTAAAGTAAGAATCTCCATTTCATGCTCTAAAAATGAACAACACAACTCTCACATTTCAAATTTGGTGTTGTTAAAATAAGCATTTTCAAATCTTTCTAAAGTAGGAATCTCCATTTGGTGCTCTAAAAATGAACACAACTCTCACATTTCAAATTTTGTGTTGTTAAAATAAATATTTTCAAATATTTCTAAGGTAGGAATCTCCATTTGGTGCTCTAAAAATGAACAACACAACTCTCACATTTCAAATTTGGTGTTGTTAAAATAAACAATTCAATGTTTTCTATAGTAATTCTCTTTTGGTGGTTAGAAAAAGAACATAAAACACTTCAATATTGGGCTCTAAAAATGAACACATTTCATGTTTTCCTAGTTAGGAACCTTTAAATTTACTGAATAAAAAGATAAAAAATGATATTCATTTTGTTGATGCACGTAACATTTACAGTTGTTGACCATTTAATGACCAGGCCTAATTTTCTAAGAAACACTTCAAATTTGGGGCTTAAAATGAACAAAATGTTTCTTGATTGTTTTCACACCATTGCTATTTTAATTGCTTGATGTCCTGAACACTTCAATTGATGCAAAGATAAAAATAACATTTCATGTTTTACTCATATATTCTTGGGGACAACATTGCTTGAGGTGTTTAAAATGAATCAATTTGCAATGAATTGTCTTATGTGCATGCATTTATTGGCAAGATAAAGTGTTTTGTCTTCTCCCCTTACACCATTTTGGAAATATTTGGCGAGCAAAAAATATTTTTGAGCTTTGCATTTGTTTTAAATTTTACCTTCTTAGAGGGCCTACCTATTGAGACACATCCTGCACTGGAGAACTCATAGGCAACCCAAGTGGTACTTTCATTCTAGACCACTATATAAATCTTTTGTGAGTGTGAGGAAAGTTCATCACTCACCAGGTGCAGATGTCCTATACCAATGTATTCTTCCTTAGCATCCTTGTGATGCGTAAAAACTTGAAAGGGCTAGAAGGTTCTTAATTGAACAAAATGCCGCATGTGTAGGTGCCCAAAAATAATATCCCCAGAACATGACTAAGATTTAATTGTTTTAGAAGCCACCTTATTATCCAAAACATTATTTGAAGTGGTGCATCAGAATTTTCTTCTGAGAAGTTACTTTCCAAGTATGACTACAGGTTCGTGCCATAAGTCATATGCAAAAACCATCTCTTTAGAGCATGAGGTAGACCCACCTAAAAGGATGGTTTCTCTCCACTAGGTTTGTAATTGTTTATTAATGTTAAACTTGCCCAATTACATTAAAAAAAAATTGTGACATCAAATTCTATGTTTGATTTAAAGAAAGAGAACACATCAAAACAAACATTGAACAAGATGGTCAAACCACAAACCCTTTTAGTTAGTGTATACTTGTGAAAGAAGCCTTATGTTTGCACTCCTTGAAAAGATTTATCCTTAAAGGTTTCCAAAAATTTTGGTTTTTATTTTATATCATTTTCCATACTCAAGAACACAAAGGAAACAAACATAGAGAGGTTACAAACTTCCATTCCAAATCACAATATTTTTGCTAAATAGTTAGGGGAAAACAATTTGAAATTGATTATAATGTCATTACTTGAACAAGATACTTGGAAAATCAGATTGGTCACAAAGTTTATCACCCTTTATTCCCATACTACTTATTTTAAATCAAAATCCAACAAAACATTAGGATCATTCCTCCACTTAAAAATTCTATGATATCAAGAGTTACTTCGAACTCATAGATAGTTCAAGTATCTTTCCCACAACATATCCTCTAGACCAAGAAGTGGAATATTGACCCTATTTCTTTAGCATTTTGATTTCTAAAAAGTAGCTACATTCCAAAATAACACTCAAACTTTAAGGTTTTTGAGTTTCATAGCAAACAACCCCATACTACCATACCTTATGACCATTTGGCAACCCACAACTCATCTTCAACAACCAAACCTTGTAGCACCTATTATTCAACCTAGTCTCACACACATTGAAGGTGCCCAAAACAAAATCATCAACAGTTTGAGAACGTTCATTTTTTAGAAAAATGAAGCACCCTACCAATTTCTCACTCCATCCCTCATCTTAAATGAGGAGGAAGAAAAAGAAAACATAGCAGTCAAAAGATCCATATTACTACCTCCTACATGGCAATAGGTATTGAGTAACCTTATGATAGGGTATTGAACACCATAATCACCTCGCAACACCATCATACCTTATGACCATTTGGAAACCTACAACTCTTGTTCAACAACTAGGCCTTATAACACCAATATTTCAACTAGGTAATATGCATATTAAAGGTTCCCAAAATGACATCATCAGCAGTTTGAGAACATTCATTTTTGAGAAAAATGAAATAACTTGCTAATTTCTCACTGCATTCATCGTATTAGACAACAAAGAAGAAAAGGTAGACCTAGCAACTGGAAAACCTATATGACCACCACTTGCATGGAAATAAATATACATGCCTCGTGCTTTTTAGAAAGAAAAATATCCTTAAGAGAAAATCTATACTTAGGCTCTCAAAGAATCATCCTACAAAAAAGTTTTCCAAAGGTTTCTTCTCAAGGAGATATCACAATAGTCAAAACTGGCTACATCACTTCTATTTTTTCTTTGCAACTATAATATCATGAAAACAAAAGTGCATTAAAGCAATAACAATGTAATTAAACTAGAATTTAATCTAAAGCTAAACAAAAAAGCACAAAGGAAAGCATAAAACATAAACATAGAATGATCTCACCCAATATCTACATCCTTCCATGAATGACCTCAATTGTCCTCTATTTTTTCATGATGGTATTCCTGCCCTTGGATTTTTAGTATGTGTGCAAGTATAGCCTTGTATGTGATTATAGAAAAATATCAAAGATTAAGAAGTGCTCCAAAAGTCATACAATTTTAGGAGTTGAAATGATGAAAGCCAGGTCAATTTATAGAAAATTGATCATTCAAATGAGAGGTTGTGATTGAAAGATAGATGGATGATTCAAATTAAAATATTGGACATGCATTAACATAAGTGTTAATACTAATGTGAGTGATTAAACCTAAGAATAGAGATCAAGATTAAATAACAATTTAATAGAAGAATAATGTTTGCATGAAAAGGATAAAGATAGATTAACATAAATGATCTATTCAAATACACACATAAATTAATTAATTAAATAAAGATATTTAATTAATAAATGTGTACATGTATAAGAATTAAAACTAGATAACTAACTGGTTATGACAGAGAGTCTATTCGTGAAAGACAATTAGTCATTAAATTAGGAGATAACTAGCTAATTTAAATAGATCTCGAGTGAAGTGGAAATGAATACTTAGATAACTTAAAAAATTATCTAAATATAGAAGAGTATGTTTCAAAATAGACTTTTATGAATTAAATGATTATTTAATTCAAGATTCAACATTTAGTGATTAATTAAATAAATAAGATTTATTTAATTGAGTAAAGAAAAGGTTAAATGAATAATTAAATAATTAAAGTATTTATTTAATTATAGTCAGAAATGTGATTAGGATAAATTAAGTAAGAATTTATTTAATTTAAGAAAGAGGATAAAGTTTATTAGTGACGTAATTAAATAAAGATAATGTGAATTAATTAAATAGTTATATTTATTTAATTAATAGATGAATAAATGTTAGAATGAAATAATTAAATATTTAAAATTTATTTAATTAATAGATGAGGAAGGACTTTAGAGAATAATTAAATAATTAGCATTCTTTAATCATGACCATGACAATACAAATTATGAAGAAATTGAAGTCGCAAGCTTAGACTAAATTTCAGTGTCTAAATTTTACCCCTCTTTGATACATTGTCACTTACATGTTGTGTCAAAGAAAATCAGTCAAAAACATGCCCTAGTCATTCCCTAGTGTAAAATAGACGAAGGTATGCCCCCTTGGGAAAATTGAAAATTTTTTGAAAAATTTGAAAAAAATTGGAAATAGTCTCAATTAGTCAATTTGATAGGAAAAAATGCAATGGAGTTGATAGAAATGAGTTTCGAGGTGTTCAATACGTGTATGGGTGGATAGAAATTGGAAGAATATGTGGCCAACAGACAAGGCTAAAGGAAATGCCTCCCAAAATCCTAGGTATATAAAGAAATTGGGTGAAAATCCAATTCATTTTCACCCTCCAAGTTTAGAAATTGAGATTTTTTCTCAGGACTTCCTAGCCATCATGTCTCCAGTTCCACACTTGTAGCATTGTAGTTATCACATTTAGACCTTTAGACGACTTGTAAACCTGGGCCCCCTAATATGTAGTCAGAAACCGTTTATTGAATTTATTTTTTTTACGCTTTTCAATGCATTTATTTTATTTTTTGTCATGCACAATTTTAGAAAGCACCACATATGCATGTCTTTTCAACATGTATGTGAAACAACACATATGTATAATCTTGTAGAAGGATAGCGTAGGTGTTTTGAAAGATGCATGCATTTTTTTTTGTTTCAACGCATGTGTAGGTTTGCATCGCATGCATAGTTAGTAGTAGCGCATGTAGCATTTAACAATGCATTTTTTTTTTAAGATGCATTTGTATGTTGTATGGTCATTGTGTGGGCATGATTTGACAATTCTACACATTTGCATTTTGAACTGTACTTGCATTTTGAACCACATTTGCATATGACAATGACGCATTTGATATTTTGTAACACATTTGAAAAATCGAATGATGCAATTGAGTTTTTGCAATGAATTTTTTAGAAATAGATGCATTTGTTTTCTAACATAAGATATGTATTTTTCCATTGTAGGTTGTATTGGACCTGATTTATAGGAGTGAATCTAAACAATTAACTTTCGAATTTCAGAATTAGCTACGGAGTTGGGAGAAACGGTTCCTTTGGCATTTGGGTCTTCCTCATGTAACCTTCATGCCCACTATTTGAGAAAACCAAGGTCTATTGACTGCTCTCTATGAGCGGTGGCACTCTAAGATGTCATCATTTCATCTTCCTACAAGTGAGGTGACAGTTACATTAGAGGATGTATACAGGATTTTGAGGTTGTTGATTAGGGGTGCCCGAGTTATGTATGATACACAGATGGGTTTCAATGACATGCGTAGATATTACCCACATGATGATATTAGATAGTTGTGGATTGACCACTGTGAGATTAGATGTCATGTTTTAGTGGAGAGATATGGTAGGTTAGATTGTTTATTATGTACATTGATTGGAGGGGTAGTTCTTCCTAACTGTCGAAGTCATGGGTTTCTAGTAGGATGGGGGGAGATGCGTGTAGGCATGTTAGAGAGAAGGGTGGTATGTGCCTAGGGCCCTTGTTTGTTAGCCATTTTGTACTTCCATTTACATGATACTGCTTATAGAGAGGCATGGTCCATGAGTTGTGGTACCACACTCCTGATGGTATGGGCATGGGAACACATATCTATTTTTGACACACCTGTTATAGCCGAGGTACAATAGGGATCACCTTATGCCTTTTTTTATGCAAGGGCGAACACCCAAACTCATACAGGAGATACTGGTTACTATAGACATGCTAGTGACATGATGGTTCAATTCATTTGTAGAATGTACATGGATTTTCCACAATGGCTAGATGAGGATGGACACCTAACATTCTACTGTCAGACTTAGTATTTGATTGGTCTTATAGTTTCACATGTGCACATTATTGAGAAGAATTTTCCAAATAGGGTATTGTGATAGTTAAAAGAGGTTCAGGATGAGCCTTGAGGTCAAGCAAAGTATGCTAGATCTTCTTGAGAAGTGACATTGTGGGGACCTAAGATTCTTGTGGTGATATCAGAGGTAGATATTGATGCCTTATAGCTAGTACAGTGTGGTTGGAGAGGTGGAGTAACGGATCTAGGTACTACTGATGCATATGATCAATGGTGGGCCAATCATAGGCTAGTGCCATTTACAAATCTAGATTAGGATGCTACTGTAGAGAGGCATGGGAGAGGACTACAAGGCATGCATGGGAGAGGTAGAGGTCATTGTGGGAAAGGTGGAATATGTGATGATGAAGATGAAGGAGGAGGAGGTCGAAGGGGTGGGGGTAGGGGGAGATGTGGTGGCAGGGGATGAGGCCCACATTTTTCACTCATCTACAAGGAGGAGAGGGAGGTAGAGGATATTCCCATGCTTTATATTGGTGGAAGTGAGGAGGAAGTTCATGTTGAGGTCAGTGGAGAGGAGCATGTGAGAGAGGATGACATTCTAGAGGAGCATGCAGAGGAGGAGGTGGGCAGGGAGGAGGCAGAGATAGATATTCTTTGTCTACTCGTCGGCTACCAGGACAATGATGAGGAGGAGGAGGATATGGATGACTAGGAGCAAGACCTTCAAGATAGGATCCTAGAGGATTGGGAGGATGATCGGAGAGAGTGGACATGATAGGATGACAAAGGTCCTAATGATTAGGATATAACATATCTACTAGCCTAGGAAGCATCTCTAGAGGAGTAGGTGAGGGCATTGATGGTAGAACGAGATTCAGTTGTGATGAAGAGAGATAGAGCATATATGGATAGAGATAAAACCATAGCTCAAAGATAAGAAACTAAGTAGAGGTTCACATAGATTACAACTCTTTACAATGGGTCATTGATAGATTTTGCACAAGATTTGGTTAAATTTGGTCACAAGGAGAGATATTACAAGAACCTATATGAGTAGGAGGTACCTCCTGAGAGACATTCTCCTCGCTATTCACAAGCATAGAGCAGAAGATAACATAGCAGGACACAGATTAGGATAGTGAGTACAGAGGAGGTTGAGGTACCTCCTAGATCAAGAAAATATGACAGGCCTCCTTTTGCACAAAGATCATCAAGATCCGCCATCAATCATCTTCACATTCTCCATATGGGAGCAGTGGGAGTTTCAGATAGCAGCATGTATTGATATTGATTTGAGACATTGTATTTTGATCATAGAGCTTGTAGGCTTCCTATTTATTGATACATTATGATATTATGATTCGACATTTTGTTTGAGTGATATATATATATATATATATATATATATATATATATATATATATATGATTTTGGCGGTGATTACTATGATATGCAAATTCTATTATGATTATGCAGTCTTTTATTTATGCACATGTTTTATATGATATTCCTATGTTATGGATGATCATATCTACCTTATGATGTGTTTATGTGGCCTATGATGTGATGTTGATTAAATATGATGATGTATTCATTGATTTCTTATGGTATCATTGGATGTTATGTATGCAATTTATGATTGTGAGATGTAATCTGATGTTGATATATACAATGCTATCTACATGTGATGATATACATTTGATGATGATGAATATAATGTGATGCATATATTTACACTTGTTATGTACATGTAATGCTTTTTTTGTGTAATTTGTGATGATGAATGTCTATTATGCCATGATTTCTTAGATATGATAAATGCCTTTTTTTTTTGTTTTTGAAATGCAAGATATATGCATGATTTAAAATGTATAATATTTACATGATGTTTCTAACATGAATGCATATGCAAGATGCTTTATATTTTTGTGTGTCAAAGGACTCCATCATAACGCAAAAAAGAAGAAATTTTAGTGCAAAAAGAAGATGAATATAATAAAATACATGGTTGTTAGTATTAGCAATCTTAGATTTTTTTTGAATCACAAAAGGATTTTCACTTTATCATCATTGGGTGGTAACTAATAAAAATGGAGGAAATCACCATGATATGACATAAATGGTGTGCTAGGTCATCCATCTGCTAACAACAGACAATCGCAGACAAGGATTGTCTTAACTCATACTAAGGGAACAATTGCCACAGTCTATTTGTCAAGACAAACCACAAAAAACAAATAAATAAAAGATGGGTCATGAGACGTCATCAATCCTCTAAATTATTCATGGGACATCCTTGAGGAAACTAGTAACATGACTCAAAATTAAAAGTTAAAAGACAGTCAACAAACAATAGTCAAATAAAATGGAATTCTGATACATCGTTGCTTCTCTAAATCCTTCATGGGACATCCTTCAGGAAGCTAGTAATAGGATTCTAAATTAAAGTCAATATGAAATGGTAAGATAAATAAGCCATAAAGTCAAAGCCAGTAAAATATTTTCCAAAACTTGATATATTTGTTTGATTGTTTTAATTGATAAGATGATTGATTGATAAGACCTGATTTCAAGAGGGATGCATACCAAATAAGACTTTTAGTTTGGTTTCAAGTTTGTGGCTATCTGTATAAGGCATGACAAAATCCTAGTTTTAGAAAGAAATGTATCATATAAGACGTTGAGTCTGATGTTGTTGATGTGATAACCTATGTAAGGCCATGTTGATTTGTTTGAAAATGTCTATATCCAGGAAGGACTTATCATGTATAAGACATAGGTTTGATTGTTGATATCTATATTCAAGAAGGACTCATCTTGAATAAGACACGAGTTTATTTTTTTGATGATGTCTATTTTCAGGAAGGACACATCCTATAGTAGACATAAGTTGATATGTTTTGGTTGTAGCTTCGACAATTTGTTTGATTTGACTTGATGAGATTGTTGACTTTTTTATCTTGTTGATGTGTGAATTGATATGATGTGTTGACAACTAATTGTGTGTGATGACAAACCCTAAAGGACTGACCTAGTGCGCCCTCGAGGGCTCATTGATTGATGGCCTTGCCTATGTTATACACATAGATACCTCATAGTTTCGACTAGACTTTGACAGACAAGACTAACTATAAAAATCTTGATTTGTATGAAGATATCTGATGTGTGTGATAGTGCATGTGATGAACCCTAATAGAGTAACCTAGTGTAGCCTCAGGGGCTCATCGATTGATGGCCTTGCCTATGTTATACATGCAAAGACCTCATAGTTTGACATGACCAATGAACTTGTCATTTAGACAAATGGATTAAATCATTATTTTATACAAACAAACCTAAAAGGACTAACCTAATGCCTTAGGGGCACATCGGTGGATGGCCTTTCCTACGTCCAATCAGAAAGGCAACACAGTTTTACAACTAACATGAACTGACAAGTGCGACTAACTTTGACTTTGTTTTTTGTTTTTTTGACATGTTTTGATTTTTTTGTCTTTTCAAAGTTTTCTAATGTTTTTGGATTCTTTTTAGGTCATTTTGTGATTTTTCTAATTTTTTGATGGTTTTACATCTTCAGAATAGCCAATGTAAGAACCAATATGACACAAGTCAAGTGATTTCCCCCAGTTGAGTATAAGACAAATTTATTTTGAATGGGAGGGGATGGGGGATATGAAATGGACTCAATGTCAATCATTCCATGTTATGGGAAGGACAACCATTTATTATGAATGATATGTACAAGTGATGGATGGAAAATATAATTGATATGTATAGGGATAGATGGTATGTATAGGGAAGTCAGATTAGAATGATAGTAGACAAAGGAGCATAGTCAACTACACATGGTGCATGCTTGCCAGGTTTTCACTATAGTACTTATCCAAAGCACCACTGAAGTGGTTTTCTCTATTGGATGAATTATTTCTCTTTAATATTTTCTTGATGTTTTTAATTTTTTTGATGTTACCAAGACACCTATTTGCTAGGTTTTTCACCTAGGTAACAATTTTTTTTATTTTTTTTTGTAATTTTTATAACTAAGAAAAGGTTGTCAAAATCTATGAATAGAAATTATTCAAATGAAGACCATTGATAGGTTTTGACAATGGTTCTCCTTCAGGAGTAGAGAGTTGATATTATCCTAAGCGAAAGGCTTGTATGATAGTATAGGGTCCTAACTATTTTGGTTTAGAATTTCCCAGTTTCTCTCTTTCAACTTGATTCTTAGGATTCTCCATTAAGACTAGCTCACCAATGTCAAAGTTTCTATTCAAGACCTTCCTATTGTGGCTACGATGAAGATGATTCTAATATGCTTGGATATGATCTAATTCCTTGTGTCCTCATTCATCTAAGAATTCTAGCTCATGTAGTGTTGAAACTTGGTACTCTTCATTGTTAATATGCCCTTTCAAGGATACCCTCAAGGAAGGAATATTGACCTCAATAGGAAATATGGCCTCAAAACTAAATACTAAGGAATATGGAGTGGTGCGAGTGGGATTCTGGATGCTTGTGCGATAATCCCATAAGGATCAATTAAGCTATAAATGTTAATCATGACCAACATCATTGACAATCTTTTTTAGGATTTTGATGATTGTTTTGTTAGATTCCTCTATTTGGTTGTCACCTTATGAGTAATATGGGGTGGAAAAATGATGTTGGATATGGAAATCTATTAAGAAATTATTGGATGGTGTGATGTGATGTGAATATGTGGTTGTCATTGATGTCAACACTATTAGCATTTGATGTTCTAAGTGTTGTATATGTTGAGGATATTGAGAAAATTATAAGTGAATGTGTTCTAGGTTCCTAGTGGAACTATGTTGAACTATGCAGGTCATTAAGGCATTATGTTATGCATATAAAAGGTTAGTTGTTTTGGATCAAAGAGTTTAATGTTGATTATGTCTAGATCATCTACATGAAGTTTCAAAGGTTTGCCTAAATTTGTGTGCAAGTTGTGGTATGACAGTGTTTTGATGGTCTTTGTCAGAGTTTCTGAATAAAGATTGTATGTTCTTGGTTATCTCAATTGGCATGGATGTCTCTCTACTATTTCTTGGTGTTTTTATATGTCTCTAGTTCATCCTCTATCCTTGTGGTATGTCCACATGATCTGGTGAAGCTTGTGATTGAAAATATTTTCTTGTGCATGTTCATTTTTTCTTGTTCTTGGCTAACATGTTGATGCTAGCATGTTGTGGATGTTTGAGGCATGATTAATTGGAGTATTCTTGTTTTGAAGAAGTGAATTTGGGTCCCAAGTATGTTATGGATGACCTTGGTGGGTGTGTACTAAAAATTTAATTATGAATTTGAGCCAACATTGAAAATATATTCTTTTCCTCTGGCCGACTTTGTTATGATGAAATCTTTGTGGCAGATATATAAGAAGCAATTGTGTGGATAGTATGGTACAATCCAAAGTGTGGTTAGTGTGTTGAGTATGTGTTGTGTGCTCTTATGTGTAATATCATTGAACAACAAGTGTGTAGAAGGTTGAATGAAGTATACAAAAGTAGCTGTGCCTAATTAGAACTGTAATCAGGCTTGGATAGAATCCATTCTCTTAGTTCAAATTTTTGGATGGGTTTAATTTGAATCTTTCTATAAGAAAGTGAGTCTTCTATTTGTAAATGAGAAATGAGCTCTAGCTAGTGAGCTTGAATGCATGCTCATTCTCCTTATTATTTTCCTTTATAATTTTAATAGAGTATAATCTTGTGGACTAACATCCACTCTGGTTTTTCCCCTAATAGGGTTTCCACAAAAAAACATTGGTTTTTTGGTCTCTCTAATGTGTTTCTTATGGTTAATTGTTTATTCATCAAATCTAAGATTAAAGTTAAGTTAAGTTTGCAAAGTTTAAATTTCTACAACAACGGATTCACCCCCTCTTAGTTGTCTATCCTTGATTTTTCCAACAAACTCTTCACAGAGATAATGGAATTCTTGGTTTTTGAATGGATGACCATTATCTATGATAATGGATTGAGGAACACCATACCGAAAAAATGAAATAGTTTAGGATAAGCTTAGAGATCTCTATGTTGGTGATGTAGGTCATGGGAATAGCCTCAATCAACTTTGTAAAATACTCAATGGTGGTAATGATGAACTTATGGTCATTGGATGATGTGGGATGTATCTTACCTATGAGGTCAAGTCCCCATTGGGAAAAGGGGAATGGTGACACTATGGTATGTATCTCATGTGTTGGTGCATGTATCAGGCCTCCGTGTACTTGACATATGCGACATTTCTTGATAAAGACATGAGTCATTTCCCATGGTAGGCCAATAGAAACCTAATCTTATAATCTTCTTAGCTAAGGTAGGACCACTAGAATGGGATCCACATATACCCTTGTGTACCCCATGCAAGGTTGCTTATGCTTCATCAATATCAAGACATCTCAATAGGGTATTGCCTAAAGCATGTCTATAAAGGGTGTCTCTAATGATGGTATACTTTGCTGACTTGCGAAGGAATGTCTTACATTGGTTATTAGAAATTTCAAGGGGTATGATTTCGGCATGGAGGTAATCATAGATATCTTTATACCATGGGGAATCATGACCAACAATATCAAACACCATCTCTGAATTGAGGATGTCATAGGTAGGGATCAAAATTTTTTCTACCAAAAACTCAAACTTAGGCATGTTGCTTGGTATGTTGAGGAGTGAAGAAATAGTAGCCATAACGTTTGCTGCCCTATTTAGAACATGAGGTATTTGATGAAAGTAAACCTTGTCAAATTACTCCTTGAAACTATTTGTGATGCATTTGAAGGGAGAAATATTTTCATCCTTAGTCTCATAATCATCACTTACCTATTGAATTACCAGTTGTGAATCACCATAAACCTATAGGTTCTTCATCTACCTTTTGACTACCATGTAGAATCCTATCACAAGAGCCTCATATTCTACTATGTTGTTGGTACATGGAAAGGAAATCCTAATGACTTAGGGATAGAATCACCCTGTGGTGTGATAAAAAAGATACTAGCCCCTAAGCCATGATTTGTATGGGATGCATCAAAGTATAGTTTCCATGTAATTACTATGTTAATGGTGAATACAAATTCATTAGGAAAATATACATCTAAAGCATGATCTGCTTATATCGATGCACTATCTAACTGATCAACAATGACATGTCTTTTAATAGCTTTTCTCTCTACATACAAGATGCCATACTCACTATGTATCATTACCCATTTTTCTAGTTGCCCTATTAATGTTTCTTTACTTAGAAGATATTTTAAAGGATTTATTATGGCAACTAGCATTGTTTGATGGTTTAGCATATAGTTCCTTGAAAATACTCCCACAAGACAAGCACATTCAATGGTACTATAATTAATCACATAACCTACCAAGGTCCAACTAATATAGTATATTGCTCTTTCATGACCTTCATCATCATTTTGTGCAAGCAATGCTCCTAGTGATGAATGGGTTGTTGAAATATAGAGAATCAATGGTTGTCCCTGAACAAGTGGCATTAAGACTAGTGATGTGAGTAGATAATCCTTAATTAGTTGAAAATATTCCCAACACTTACCTATCCACACAATAGGTATTAATTTTATAAGTAAATGTTGAAAGGAATGTGTCTTATCTACTAGCTGCACTATGAATCTTATGATGAATTGTAGTCTCCCTTGTAATGTCCTTATATGACTAAGATTAGTTGGTGGAGGCATGTTTATGATTGCTTTTTCCTTGGTTGGATCCACTTCAATTCCTCTTCTAGAAATGATATAACCCAAAAGCTTTCTTGATTTAACTCCAAACAGACATTTCTTTGGATTTAGTCTCACTTTATACTCTTCTATCCTTTGAAATATCTTGTCTAAGACATATAAATAATCAGCCCTTGTCAGCAACTTAGAAGTAATTTCATCGATGTAATCCTCCATAAGAGTGCATATAAGGTCATGAAAAATAGTGGTCATGGCATGTTGATAGGTTACTCCAATGTTTTTGAGTCTGAAGGGCATGACATTCCAACAATACATTCACCATGGATAGGTGAAAGCTATTTTAGGTTGGTCTTCAGTTGCAATTTTGATATGATTATATCTTGAAAATCCATCCATAAGGGATAACATCTCACATCTTGCGGTCATGTCTACTATCATGTCAATGTTCGACAAAGGAAAATCATCCTTAGGACAAGATTTATTTATATCTCTAATATATGTGTAGATGCATATGCCCCATGTTGGTTTGGTGACTGGTACAAGATTGGAAATCCAATCGGCATAGTCAATTGATCTAATGAAGCCAACGTCCAATAGTTTCTTCAATTTAGCCTTGACTAGTAAAGCAATCTGTGGGTGCATTTTTCTCAATTTCTGTTTTACTGGTTCTACACCTAATTGTAAGGGAAAATGATGTAGTACAAGTTTAGGATCTAGCCCAGGCATGTCTACATATGAGAAGGAAAAATTAATCTATCTTTGTGTAAAGAAGTTGTGGAATTCTGGTTGCTCTTCTTTTGTCAATGATGCTACAACATATACCAGTTAGGGATTCTCCTTTTTACCTATGTTAACTTCCACTAATTCTTCAACTAGGATGGGTGACTTTTCTTGTACAACTGGGAGAATGTTAAAACCTCCATCCTTAGGTGCCTCAGAGAGGTTTTCACCTTTGGATGTGTCCTTATTTTTTTCTTTTTCATTGTCTAAAGGCACCTTTCAGTTTTCACCTAGAGACTCATCATTTTTATTGTTTTCATTGTTTTTCTTTATTTTGGGACTGGAGGGTTGAACAAATTCCCCAAAGTATGCCATGTTGTCTAGGTAAATGGTAAATCTAGCCTTGTGATCACCACTAGGTATGATTTATTTTAGTCCTAGGAACTCAACAATTGATTCATCATTCACAAAAACATCTAAGACGTGTGTGTCTTGTTGGTCCCAATTGATGAGCTATCGATAAACTAAAGGAATGTCATCATTGGAGTTATCAAAGTTCAACAGGGTCAAGGTAATAGCTGAGTTGTTCATATAGTCACAATCTTTTTTTACTAGGTCCTATTTGCTCTTTTGCTTGGATCTAGGTGGGCCTAATGCCAGGGTTTGGTTATCTAAAATGGATTTTCCAGGCTCCCAAGAGGTAGGATCAAAAGATTCCCAATAGTGATGTTTAAACCATTGCTCTTTTTTCAAATTATTAGGTGGACTAGAATTCAATGGATTTGGTCAGGATTTCAACATTAAGTCAAGTTCTACAAAAATTTTATCAAGGTCCATGGTAGTGGTGGAGGATAAGGAATTCCACTCATATTCGTTTGAGTCAAAGGAATCACAATAGGGTTGGTTAAATGGTTCATCAAATATCTCAATATCTTCTAAAGCACTTACTTCTTTGAGTAAAGGTGATGTGATACTAGGAATGCTAATTTGAATCAATTGAGACCCAATCCCTAAGCCTTTCAACCATTTATAAATAATGATAGATTTTTTCCTCCCATCCTGATGTAAACATAAGCCACTATGTCCATTATATCCCTTGCTCTGCATTCTAATAAAACCTTTTCCATATTCATGTGTAGGTATCTGAGCAAGAAGGGGAGGTTCTTTAGTTTCTTCTCTATACAACCAAGAGGTCACATCATCTTCACTTACAACTTCTTTGCTTAATTATCCCCATTTGGTGAAAGTTGTTGTGGGAGGGATATGTATAGTGACCACTAACTGTCTCCTATCTAGTCTAGATAAACCATATGATTTAGGAGGAACCAGGTGACTAACACAATAAGATGTCTTCATGTGATATTCTCCACAACCCTTGTCTTGGATATCGACCCTAGGAGTGGAAGGTAGTGATGGTGGAGTGGATGTTTTAGTGAGAGTGGATGGATTGACATAATGATATGAATTGGATAATGAGGCTTCTTGGTTTATAGGACTTGGCGTTGGGGTGTCTCTCATAGACTGGTGCAGTATTGGAATGGATTTGGGTAACCATCTATTTTTATTTCAGTGCCATTGTAAGGGAATTTTAGAAATTGATGATATGTGGAAGGCACTTCCTTCATGGCATGAATCCATGGTCTACCTAGTAGAATATTGCATGGAAGGGTGAGATCCAAGACTTGGAATTTTGTCTCCATGGCAACAGGACCAATTCTAATAGGAAGTGTTACCACCCCCTTTGATTTTTGTGCCTCATCATCATAAGCCTTAATGACAATGATTTTGGTTGTGTCAATACATGATTTTGAGAAGCCTAATGCCTTAATTAATTTTAAAGTGCAAAGATTTAAGTCTGCTCCTTCGTCTACTAGAACTCATCTAACTTTGGTTTTATCAACAAGGACTTCAAGATGTAACAAGTTATGATTTTTCTTCTCAGTTGCATATTCTTGTTTATAGAATGTGGAATGATGATTATTGTTTAATTATCCTACCATTTCCTCAAAATGATTGAAATAAAGATCATTAGGAAAAGTCATACTTTGTAAAGCCTTATCTAAAATGGATTGATGTTTAGGGGAGATATGCAATAGTTCCAAAATGGAAATTTGGGCTAGGTTCTTCCCCAATTGATCAAGTAAGTTATACTGTGGCTTGGAAGTATGTGGTGTGTAATGTGATGGAGGTCCTTGGATGTTGCTTTTGGTTTGATGAGTGTTAACAACACACTTGGGAGTTTTATCTATGGAAATGGTATAAACCTACTCATCAATATCCCAAAGGTGATTGATGATTTTTCCACTATAGTCATACTTACCATTAACATAGTTGGCCAAAGTATTGGTCTTGTTACTTGAAATGGGTGAGTTCCCTTTCCCATGGTCATGTAATGGATCTAAAAAGACCTTGTGATCAGTGTTAGAAGATGTAAGTTTTTGTCCACTAAATTCAATAGTTCTATTGTTGACAAAGTCTTGTACGATGTTTTTCAGTTGATGAGAATTTTGTAGGCTATCTCCTTTGGTTTGATGGAAATCACAAAAGGAATTATCATCCCACCAAGATGGTTTGAATTTCCTTGGATTGCATTGTATTGGCTCTTGAAGCTATATAATATTATGTTGCAATAGTTGTTTGAAGACTAACTTCACGAGTTCCTCGAGGTGACTAAACTCATGTTTTGGAAATAGTCTTTGTTGTTGTGGCCACTAGGTGTTTTGGTAAGTGTTAGGAGTTTGGTTGAGGGAGTTGAGTGTGTTAGTAGAGGGGGAATTTCCTCTAAGTGTGATGATTAGTCTTGCTTGTAAATTCTTCCCATCAACTACCCCATCATTGGTAATATTTTTATTCCAAGACCAAAACATGCTTCTCTCATTGGGTGTGTTCTGCACATTTGGATTTATGTTGGGTGTCCATGTCTTAAGTTATCCTCTTTCAATGAGATATTTTTCTATTATGAGCCCCTTTTCCACTAGTTTTTTAAAGGATGTGCAACAATGTACCCTCAAGTCACTTATCAATTTTGGGTTGAGGTTTTCTTGGAACATAGTGACTTTTTGTTTCTTAGGTATCTCAATAAGACATTGACTGGATATAGTTCTCCACCTCTTGAAGAAGGAAATAAAAGTTTCTCCTTCATCTTATGTAGTGTGAACAAGGTTGTTATACTAATCTCATGGTCTATGTTAAAGAATAATTGTGCAATGAATTTCTCAGCTAGTTCACCCCATGATTTTGTCATAGTCAAGACCTAAAAACCATTCTAATGTAATTCCAACAAGACTTCTCAAAAAGAGTCTCATAAGATAGGTGGGGTTGTAGGTGACATATATGCAAATGGTAGAAAATTCCCTTATGTGTTTGACTAGATTTCACTTTCCATTGTACTTGGGAAAATTTGGTATGACATACCCATGACGGAAAAGTGTCATGTACAATGATTTTTCAAAGAGAAATGGGCATACATCCTTTGCTGAAAGGGTTTTTTTGGTTGGCACTACCATGTTATCCATCTGTGTTTCAAGTGCATGCATTTGTGTCTATAGGGTGTCAACTTGAGTTAATGATGTGTTGGTTGGACTATTTGGGTTTATCTATGTGTTTTAGAATCCAACATTTTTTGATGGATTTTGGTTAAATATAAGTATGTAAAGTGGATTTGGATTTGGAATGTTAGTGAATGGGTTTTGATTCAAAATCTACAAAAAATGGATTTTGACTCAGAATCTGTGAAAATGGATTTTGATTCAGAGTTTGTGAAAATGGATTTTGAGGAAAAATCTGCAAAGTGACGGGTTGGTTTCCATATTGGAAAGAGGGTATGCCTCCTATCTATGAAAACCCAATCTGTGGTATAGTACTAGCGACATTAACACTAGGTATAGCTACTATCTGTGGAATAGTGCTAGTGACATTGACACTTGGAATAGGATTTGTTCTAGATTTTTTGTTCCAAAAAAGAGGACCTAATGGATTGGACGATGATGCCCCTATGGTGAAATTTAGCCCCTGTTTCAAGGTAGGCATACCAAATGGAGATGTGTGTATTGTTGAACCACTTTTTGTAGGCCCTCCAAAAGGTATAGTAGTAGTCACTTGCAGTATAGTAGCAATAGTGGTAGTCATGTTTGTTCCCTGGGTAGATGTAGTTTGTAGGGTATGAATATCCAAACTAGGAGGTAGTTTGGCACCTTCTGCTAGCAATTTGGCTAAGTATCATTGAGGATCATTTTCTGGATAATCATATACAAAAGAAGAAAACTTAGGTTCTTGTGTAGTAGCATCTATGTCTTCCACTACAACACGTTCTTGTATGTCTCTAGTAACAAATTTTTCTAATAAATTCTTGTGAGGTATAGAGGAAGATGTCCCTAAAAAGGGGTTTGAGAATGGATTGATGAAATCATTTGGATCAACCATCTTTTCTCTTTCTTTCCTTTTCAATCTTGTTTCAACCATGTAATGTAAGCTCAAAGTGAAAGTGATGCAAAAGCTAAGTCTATGGATGATTATAAGTCTAATCTATGTTTTTGGGATTTTCCAAATATAAAGGATTAATGTATGCAGCTATTTTTTTGGTATTTTCTCTAGAAATAAGGTATGTCTAAAATGACGCTATTCTAGGATGACAGTGTCTAAATATGCAAAGGTGTAAGTGATCAATTTGGAAGATTCTAAAAGAGTTTATCTATCAACTAAAGCTTAACCTAGGTTTCAATTTAGTTTTGACACTTGGAACCTTCATAGGACTAAGAGTAAAAGATAAGGTGAGCTCCCAAAATAGACTAATGAGATAGAAGGGTTCATGTGTAGGACAAAAGATATGATGACTAGGTTCAATGACAATTTTTGTTGAATCGAAGGTTTATCCAAAGCATGAAAGGTACCTATCCTAAAATCTACAAAAGATGATATCTCTAAAGGAAATAAATACCCCTAACATGAAAGTAAGATCTATGACTGGGATACCTATCGCTATGATTGAATGATTCCTAAAGGATGTAAACATGCAAATTTTGAGTGAAATTTATGGTTTCTATCCAAGAATTAGTGAAAAAGGATAAGTTAGATATTGGTTTGACTATTTTTTCTAAGTTTTTGATAGTAAATTTTGGATTTATGATACTCAAGAAAATCCGTTTCAAAATTTAACAGTTATAGTTTTCTTTCTCAATTATGGTATTTTGGTAAACTCAATTTCAAGTATCAAACATATGTGGTTTTGTTTGCAAGAGATGTGACTTAGGGTATCAAGTACAACTCAGGACTAACCAGATGTAGTTTTCAAGACTCTGATTGTGTACTAGTAAAAGTAGGTTGGTTTTGTGACAATGGCATATGTGTCATTCCAAACTATAGATGTGGCTCACCTATTCAGATGCATCACAACATGTGACAATTGTGGGTTTTCCAGTAACATAGGCAATGACTGATGTGACTAAGATATTAGATGCAATTTTCCACTAAGTAGATGTGAGCTATTCTGGCACATGTGACTCAAGATTATACAAATGCGGCTCAAATTCTAGGACATGCAAATTGGACTAGTTTTATAATAGTTGTGACAAACTCTATAATAGATGTGACTCTAAGTATAGATGCAAGTTAATGATAGGAATATGTGACTCAGTTTCTGATAAATGACATATTAGACTCAATTTTGACAGATACGCTAGAATAGTAAACAGATGGGACTATACCTAACACGCATTTTTCTAGTGAACAATTGTGACTATGTTGAAAGTTTGTAGTTTTTTTATCAACAGTTGTGGTTTTCTAGTGAATTGTACTATAAACTAAGTCTATTTCATGATCAAGTTTTGAAAAATAAAGACAATCAAAAGACAGTGTATTTTTAGTTTGACAATCATGAACATGTGTATTTCCAGAAAATAAGTACAATCTTAAGGCTGTGAAAGACAATTCTTGTTGAGTTCTCACTTGGGTTTCTCTAGCTATGATAATTCAAAGTGGATGACTAGTAGCTTGACCCCACTATCTCCCCTCCATGGCTCAACATTTCATTCAAGGTAGCCAAGCTACAGTACCCATGAAACTCCCATGGCATACTTCTCATCTCTACTATGAACCATAAGAACATGAGACAACTTCATAGGTCTGACCTGCTGCACCAACAAATAGAAGGTTTTTACTAGAAACAATGGTGTTTAATATGGGAATTCAATTCATGGGGTATCATCCATATGACAAGAGACCATTGTTTCCCTTCTTGTCGAAACAATACTCATGATTCTTGAGTTTTCCACAAGAACCCACTTTTATATACTGGTTGGAAGTCGCTTGGGTTCAACATGCTACTGGTCTCAGTTGTCTTGGGGTGAGTACTTTTTCCCACCAAGATAGGACCAATTTATAGAGTCAGTAACAAGTTCCCTTGCACCCAATATCACATGAATCCACACAATGTTTCCATCCACATTAAGGTCATCATTTATAAACATCGGGTCAAACATGTTCTAATAGATGGAGGAGCTAGTCTAAATATTTGTACTTTAAAGTTGGTCCATGCACTAGGATTCTCAGAAAATACCATTGATGCTAGAAGAAATATCACTATCAAAGCCTATGATGAATAAGAAATATCCTCACAAGGAATGATTTTCTTACCCATTCAAGTGGGACCAATCCAAAAAGATATAGTTTTCCAAGTGTTGGAAAAATATTTGACATATAATATACTCTTGGGACGTCCTTGGATTCATGAAATGCAATCATTTCCATCAATGCATCATAAATTTTTGAAATTCCCCTTCAATGGACAAGAGATTACCATTTCAACTGATTCCAAGAATCCTCAATATTGCAGTGATCTTAAGATGGTTCAACATACTTTTGTACCACATAATAGTGAAGCTACCACTCCTAGTTCATCAAATAATGAAGGTCAAATTAGTTCTTTGTCAAATCAGCCTAAGAAAAAGGTCTAGTCAAAGGTTAAGGGCATTGGTGATTCCACTTCCTCAAGTAATGAGAGTCAACTAAATTCTTTGTCAAAAATATTTGATATAAAAGTGAAATTGAAAGACAAAGGCATGGGTGAATATTTTTTTGAGAAATCCTTATGTCTATCGAAACTATTTCCTTCTCCCAAGTCCTATGGGAAACCGTCAACATCAAAACAAACAATCCTCACAACCAATCACACTCTTTGATGGAAATTTTGTAAAAGAAGACACTTTATTGGATGAATCTTAAGACAAGCATGTTGTAAATTGGTTATAAAAGGATGAAGAAGCATCACAAGCATCAACTTCCACTGTGCTAAATGAGCCATATGGTAAAGGGTTTACAATCCTAGAAAAGATGGGATATGAAGGAAAAGGTCCTGTCGGAAAAAGAAAAGAAGGCATTGTAGAACTGATATAGCCTATTTCAACTAATTCAAAGGAAAAAATAGGGCTAGGATATAGAGAAGAGTCAAAAGAAGAAACCAGGCAATAGATTGTTGAGTGAATCCTTCAATTGTGAGATAGTTTCAAAATAGATTCCAATGAGTATGAATGGGAATCACTCTTTGAAGAATCTTTTCATGACAAAGAAATTGATGTGATACAAAGGTATGAACCAACATGTATGGAGGGAAAAAGCTCAGGGTTGAGACCACTTGAAATCGAATCACTGTATATCGATGAATCTAGTGAAGACGATTAGACTTTGAGTGAGATAGATTATTCAAAGGAGAGTAACATCATAGACCTAAACACTTCTATTGAACACTTTGAAAACATTTCCATCATGACACTCACCCGTTTTAACCTCAACCAATCTAATGATTCTTTACCATTGATACACCCAAAACTAATTGACTGGGACCAAACTGAGCTACTTGACATACCTATCTTATTAGATTACCACACCATTGTTAACTTACTTTATTTTGGTAATCTTGAAACAAGTTCTACCAATTAATCTCATAATGAAGCTTTGGAAAAGGGAAGTTCCAAATCTCTCGGCTGCAAAATGATGAATATCAAAAATTGATCTAATGGTGAAAACCATTAAATGGCAATATTAGATCAAGAAAAAGTAAAAATAAAGAGTGCATCTAATAGTGAAAACCTTTTCGAGGAACTAAAATATGGGAGATTTGACACTCTTCTAAAACACTATCATGAAATATCATCTATATTAATTGATTCTATATAGTCTATCAATATTGGTATAGCTGAAACAGTGAAAACCCTACATCTTGCAGCATCCATGACAGAGGAAGAAAAACTAGGTTTTTCAAAGTTCTTTGAAGAGTGACAAATCAAATTTCCTTGGTCATATGTTGACATGTTGGGTATAGATCTAGATCTTATAATGCATCACTTATCCCTACCACTTGGAGTGAAGCCGGTGAAGCAAAAATTGACAAAAATGCATTTGTATATCACCCTTCTGGTTAAAGTAGAATTGAAGAAATTGTTAGATGCATGATTCATCTGACCTATTGATTATGCTAAATGGATCTC
>VDFB02371797.1:0-10122 GCA_007258455.2 Sequoia sempervirens | reverse complement strand
AACTACACAGATTATTACAACAGGTTGTATTGTGCTAGAAACTTAACAAAATGATACATAAAGGAAGAAAGCACATCCATAGCTCTAATTATACATAAAAAAAAAACCATAAAATAATTACCATAGTACAGGCGAGTCCGATATCAACACCAGAACCCGTAAGGCAAACATAATCATCACATATCTTCTCATTAAATTTATGATTTCTTTCTCTCTCTCTAGAGAGTACAATGTGCATAAAGGAATAAGTATGAACACAATAGCATTTCCATGAATAAAATACATCATCAAAAAGATAAATACAAAAGAGGGGAGGACTCCAACTGGTGCTCCAATAACCTATACACTAGTCCCCAATGGCGGTGGAAAAACCTCCCTACCATGTGTACTCAAAAGAGGCCACCCCACTATGCTTGGAGATAGTCACAAGGCCCAAACAGAGGTAGAAAGACAAAGGCAAGGTAAGGCCAACACTCACATCAATCACGAAGCAAACATGGAAGACAATGCACAAAAATAAAGTCACAACAAGAAATGCTCATCCAATATCACGACAGGTACTACTCACAGCTACCAAGGGCTAGATAATAGAGTGCATATCAAATGGAGTGTCATCATGTGTACTCGAAGGGATGGCACCACATGGAATCAAGTACATCTCTCATAGGGATGAGGGGACTCAATCATGCCCGAATCCACGCCCTGTAGACGGATGACTCAAAACCCTGCAGACAGATGGGCCTTCTCGAGTGCATCCTTAGCCTTTACGAGTGCTCAAGGCTATGCACAAGGAATAATTATCTTATTAGTGTTTTACCCCATTAATTTTATTTAGTTATCACTTGTTTACTTTATCTCTACTACTAGTTCCCCTGGTAGCCACTTGCGGGCACCGGGCCCATATAGAGCCACCCCATATGACCACTCTATCACCTAGACCTATGCTTATCTCATTTAACCAACGAGGAAAGCAAAGAATAAATGAGCTAAAAGGAAAGGCCACAATTTCTGTCAAACAAACCAATTAAAAAAAGCCAACTAATACTATTGTTAAAAGACACATTTAATAGTTGTAATTCAGCAAGAAATGAAGGCATAGAAAACATGTGAAAATTCAAAGTGCCCGGATTATGAATCTAAGCCTAACCTAGTTCAGATTTTGGCATTTCAAGTTGAAATTCACCTTCGATTTTTGAGTTTAGGACCAAAAATAAAGTGTTCTGAAAAACATTTTTTTTAAACTAGGCAAGAAAATCACAGAAAAATATAACTGCCTAGATTTCAATTCTATCAAAGACCCAATTGAGGTCTTGGCATTCCTACATGAAATACACCCTTAATTTTCATTTTTATCAAGAGGGTAATGAGAAGCAATTAAAAAACACATTTTTTCTTTACAATTTGGGCAAAAGAGAAAAATAAGAAAGAACCCATAAATCAGATTTTTCCCATAAACCCAATTCCTGTTTACTGGAGATTTAAAAAAATCAGTCACACAAAACCCTACAGAGCAGCAATAACCAATTAAAACAATCCAACATTCAACTCCAAACAATACAAAACAAAGACATAAAGGAGTTCCTCAAATTTTCATGGGACAAAAATAACCTAGATTAGAAAGAAAATTTACTAGCCAAACATCAATGAAGAAAAATAGAAAATGAAAAATAGAAAATTACCTCAAATTGCCCCAAAACCTAAATGGAGAATTTCCCAATGAAGAAGGCACAACCAAGTTCCAAAATTAGGCAGCAAGCAAGAACTGGTGCGCTGATTTCAACAATTTTCTACCCACAAATTTCTTCTCTGAAAACCTTCACAATCTCCCAACTCAATCACCCAAATCATAGGGTTTCTTTCACCATACAAACAAAAATTTCTTTCTTTTTCTCTCCAAAAATAAAATCCTCCTCTCAAGCAAAGCTCTCTTTCCTTTCTATATTTTCCCCAAAACCATCCAAAAAGAGAATAAAGCATTTGATAATTTTTTTGCATTAAAGTTCCCCCAAAAGGAACAATTAATTAAAGTCACAAAATAAGCAATATTAAAATACACATGGTCTCCCCAAAATGATTAGTAAATATTTGAATAAAATATTTAAAATCTCAAGAAACTAACAATTCAAATCCCCAAATAATTAACCACCTTAAAATACCATATTCAAAACACTTGAAGATGCCAATCGAACCCATCAAAAAACTTACAATCCAAATTAAATATATATAATCACATAAAATATTAATGAAAACCAAAACCAAATACCTCAATGAGACAAGCAGGAAAGTCACATATAGAAGAAGGGTGCTTCGAATGTTACTGTTAGGTAACCGGATCGAAGATAACAATACAAAAACACTGCCCTAATAGGGTACAGTGGGTTAGGGTAGTTGATATTTGGCTTGTGACTACCTCTAGTAACCACCATCGGGGAAAGAGAGTACGCTCATGCCTATGAATTTAGGTGGAGTCGATACTCAGTACCTGCATCACTCCAATCAAACGTTAAAGTACATGTGCATGAATCATATATCATATATCTAAAGCAGCATCAACCATCAGGAAAAAGAGTCATAATATCATAAGCCTCTCGGTTACAAGTGTTATGATATCATCTTTTTCCTGTCCATAATCATACAAAAGCAAATACAATGATGCATACATAAAAATATAAGCATGTAATCCAACATAATATCTAGCCATGTAAGCATGAAATCCAACATGAATAATAATCATGTCAACAACATAACAACATATAAACATGTAAGCATGTAAACATGAAACCCAACATAACAGTCACGGAATTACACCTCTCAGGTGTCAATACAAAATAATGAAGGGACAAATAGTGTAAATACAAAATATACAGTTATCAGAATCCATCAAGGAAAGACCACAACAAAATACAAACATGGGGGTTGTTACAACTCCATTTGAATTCATTGACCGATGCAAAATTTAGACATGATTCTTTCCATCTATTGTCTAGAGATTTCTGGATATCCACTAAAAAATTTTGTGTACCCACTTTCCAATGATAATCCTATCAAGTAAAGTATGGAATTTCCAAGATTGATCTCCCAATCATCTTGTACATGTGTCAAGCCTTTTGGAACTATCTGATCAAATTATTCTTTCCACTCATCCATTCCCTTTATCTGATTGTCATCTTTGAATATTGATGGGCTGAAGAGGAATTTAATGGAGTCAAATGCAATCCTCCTATTCTCCATTTTCTTCCTCATATCTACCAAATACTTATACTCCTCAATTACACCCTTTACCATTTCTTGTGTTGGTTTGAGTCTTGGTGGAGCATATGGATCCATTTTTGTGGCTTTGCACAGAGTATTCAGTATGTGATAGGTTGGTTGCCACCTCTTCTGGAGCTCTTCAAGGATAAGGGTGTTAACATTTATCTGTTCCAAAGCTTTGATCAAATTGCTAAAGCTTTCATATAATCCACCTATCTTCTCCTTCAATATCTTGATTCTATGCTCCAATATCTTCCTTAGAATCTCCATGATATGTTGCTTGACATCCTCCATATTATGTTTCTTCAGTTTAGCAATTTCATCTTTCAATTATTGAATTTGTGGATCTTATGGTTGGACAGGCGGGTGATAAACGACAATTTCATCCCCTCTCAATGTGGTAGCCTGCTACAACTACTGCTTCAGCTTCACATTCTCAATAAAAAATTTTTTCACTTCATCATTTGAAAATTTTAGTCTCTTTTCATATTCATTGATCATCTTTTCCATATTTTATACCACATCTTTAGTGAACATTGCATAATGCATAGTTATAGTTGCATGCTTTGTAGGAGTTATGTCTTTCATCATTCTCACCATGGCTTACCTTCTCATTTCCTACACCACATCCAAGAGTCTAGGCTTCCTTTTGTTCTTATTGTTTTTTCCACAAAGAAAGAGTTTGGGTAGTAGGGTTGTACCCTATTCCTGAAACACCTTCCTTTGAATCAAACTCTACTACTAACATTGGATAATCTTGTGCTTTAATTTGATCTAAAAAAATACTTTGGATAGCTCCATCCCTTGTATAATCAACATATCACTTTTCAATACTAGTTCTCTTGCCTCCTAGGGGTGACATTGATATTATCAACATTTAATTCTGCAAATGTCTAAGCTTGGATTTCAGCCTACTTTGACTCATCAGCTCCAGTAAGATTGATTTTCAATCTTTCATCAAATTGTTTCATCTTCATCTTAATCCAGAAGTCCTTAAATTCACTTGTATGGATGAAGTTATCATCTTATATAAACCTCTTCAAAGAAGCAACTACCCTCCTCATCATCCCTAATCTCATCACCTCCCTCTTTGATAGCCTAATCTTATCAAAACCCCATATGGCCCTTTGTTAGCAAGGTCCTTCTGATCATATTAATATGACCCTCTGGGTCACATACTCTTTCCTTTCCAGACTTGAGGGGATAATTAACCCTCATGAACCTCTGTAATTCCTGCAACATATCAGATCCAATAGACAATTCCTCAAATACTGTTAAATTAGGCAAAAACGTTCCATTCCTCTGATTCCTCATTAAGTCATGTTCCATCCAAAGAATTTTCCACATGAATTCTAGAAAACATACCCTTGTAGGTACAAATTTGGGCAAGATGTGTGGTGCTTGGTCACAACCGTATACTCTAATAATGGTGTGTTGTGGCATGAGGAACCAATCAGCATAATTATGAGTACATCCAAGTTTTGGCTTGTACTATATAGGCCTCATTACACCCATCAAAGATTCTGGTAACCTTGGTGTTGGGTTACCAATGGCGGCTATCAATCTAACAACAAAGTCATCTCTAAATACAACAAAATGACATTTTGTACACCTGTTGTCCCAGATGTAACACCAATTTTGTATAGGGAGTCTTACTCTATTCTCTTGTGTGCATAACTTCATTCTCCTAGTCTATTTCATTTCATTTCGGTACAAGATTAAATGACACAACAAATAATATTTTCTAAAGGCAATGGGAGCCTTAGCCTCTCTGACCCGCAACAAACTCTCGTGTATTTGTTCTTCAATTACAAATGCAAAATCAAATTCCACATTTGACTCAGGGCATTGAATAATCATAGCCATCCTCATCAATCTCACTGACATATTTTCTTCTACATCTATCCCTAGTACTTGACACAATGCATGATAGGTGTTTTTGAAGTAAACCTAAAAATCTGAAACTAGGAAAGGCTCCATTTTTTAGGAAGGGATGAGGAGTATTTTGTTATTATCACCCCTCTTCATATGCAGGGGGACCTCATCACTTCTATATGTTCTTATCAGCCTCTTGTACTCTTGTTCCAGTTTCCACAAATTTACCTCTGTTACAGCTTGCTTATTTAGGTTAAAACACTAGATAATGGCCTCTCTTGAGACATCAACCAAGCACCCACCATCTAGAAGCCTGACAATTTTGGTTGGGGCATGGTAGCTATGGGCCAAGGCTTTAATCAGCTCAATATCAATGAAAATATTTGGGACAATTAGTTTGGCTAAATCAAGGGTCCATGGGTTTGATGTCGGAACCTTATCATTTTTGTTTTGATAGAAATACCAATACAAGTTCCAACCCGACTGAGGCATAATAGGGTCTCTACATCCCTGAGCTAAGTCTCTAAAAACCTTTTTGGGCCCTTTATCTCCTTAAACAAGTAGTAAAGAAAGTAATGGGGACTATAAAGAGGGTTTACTAGCTTTGACTTCATCTTTTTTAGCTCCTACTTTTTTTTTCTTTGGTGCCATTGTTATGAAATTCAAAGAGTGATGAGAAGAGCTTACTTGGTGAGATAATTCGTCTTGGAGAATTCCCTTTACTCCCACACCTTGAGCTCGTCTGCACTTGGTCTCTATTGTTATAAATGAGAAATCTCAATCTACTTCATGTATCTTCACACCAAGATGCATTAACTCTCGACTCATAAATTCACATCATTCAAATCTTTGTATCGAGCTCAATTTCATATTTTGATATTGACTAATGTTATTGGTATAATGGTAGTAGAACCTTTTACCATCATATCGCATGCTACTTTGCAATGAGTTGTGGTAGAGAGGTATGATGTAAGGGCTATATTTGGTATCCAATGTGGTAGTGGTATAGTAGTAAAAGGTAATTTTGACCTTGTAGATGGAAATAATGAGGTTTTCTATGGAAATGATAGTATGAATTTTGGATTTTCATTGATAAAATCCTTAAAATTTTCTATGAAAATTCTAGTTCCAACAGCAGCTCCAATTGGGGATGAGTGATTTACCAATCACTGCAAGAATCTAGAATATCTATGGGTGCAGACCAAGATTTCAAAAGATATGAAAATCAAAGTGTGGTGTGGATAGAATGAAAATGGATATGGAGGTGGAAAATGATGGAGATGGAAATGATCCTATACTACTGTACATGGAGAAAAACTTTGTTTTAATGAGGGAATTCTAGGATTGTCCATGTACTGGAAAGTACTAGTCCCTTTCTGATTTCCTAAACTACTGTGCATGGAAAGAAGTGTTTTAAGAGATTTGTTAAGAATTTTCCATGCACTGGAAATCCTTAATCCTCTGGTACTCCTCAAGAAAAGAAATGTTTTAGAAATTTCCCATGTACTGGCAATTCTTGCTCCTCACCTAACATGTTTTACAGATAATAAGAATCTTCTCACCCTTTGCCAATGATAACAAAGGGACCTAACCATAATGCTTCAAACTTTCCCTTCTTTCCCTTTTCCTGACATCTAGCATTCCACATCAACACTAAATCATTCACCTCAAATTTTCTATTTTGGGCTTTCTTGTCAAAAAGATATTTCATTTGAGATTGCAGCTTCATGTTTTTCTTTTGAGCCATTCTCCTTATTTCATCAAGTTCTGCAAGTTGCTCCATTCTCTCCTCCATTGGTTCTGGAACATCTAAATCTTCTTGAAGGATGAAATTATAAACTGGTAAAAGGTTTTGCAATGGCATCCTAGCTTGTGTCCCATACACCAATTCAAATGGAGACTTTCCAATCACCTTCTTCACAGTAATTACGTCTACCCACACAACCATTCTTAACTTTGAGTCCCAAGCCTTCTTATTTCCATATAACATCCTTCTTATGATTTTCAAAAGATTTTCATTATTGGATTCTGCCTGATCATTTGCTTGTGGGTGGTAGGGGGCAGAATAAGAAATAGTAATACCATATGTGTTGCAAAATATTTTGAATTCATTGGACCTAAAACACATCCCATTGTCTGTGATCAGTCTTACTGGTCTACCAAATCTTCTTATGATATTCTCCATTAGGAAATTTATCACCACCTTGCTTGTTGCTTGTTTAGTTGGGATTGCCTCTACCCATTTAGTGAAATAATCAGTAGCCACTAATATCTATTTATGTCCTCCACTTGAATTTTCCTATATTTCCCCAATAAAATCAATTCCCCATTAGTGGAAAGGGGCTTCTACTTGTAAAGGTCTAAGTGGTAGGGCTCCTTGATATTTCATCTTTCTTGAGAATTTCTGGCAGGCTTCACAAGTCCTTACATATGAAAAAGAATTATTGAAAACCTTAGGCCAGTAATAGCCTGCCCTAAGAATCTTATGTGTAGTCATTTTAGCAGAATAATGACTTCCACACACTCCTTCATGCATCTCCCTCAAGACATGTTCTACCTGTGATTCATCTAGACATAATAACAACACTTCATCCCTGTTCTTCCAAAACAAATCACCTTCTATGAATATGTACTTGGATGTTTGTAATTTCAATGTTCTCCTTTGATTATCATCCAATCCTTCAGGGCACTTCATGTGTGTGAGATAATACACTATGTTTGTATACCAAGGAGTATGTTCAAAGCTTGCAACTGCACCATCCTCATTTTCCACATTACAGATTTGGTTAGCTTCAATGTTTGCTTCTACCATTAGTTTGGCTAGACCCTGTCCCCTCACTAACTTGGTAATCTAAATTTCCATATTAAATTCTTGGATCTTATTGATCCATCAACATCTTTTCCCTATCACCTCTGTTTGTACCAGGATATCTTTCACAGCTGCATGTGGTACATATGCAATTATTTTGGCTCCAACTAGATATGGCCTACAAGCTTTTGTTGCTTTGACCAATGCATAAGCTTGTTTCTCCATAATATCATAATTTAACTCTAACCCTTGCAATGACTTGCTAAAGAAGGATATGGGCTGCTCATGACCTTCATCATTCTTTTGTAACATAACAACTGCTATAGTGTGAAATGAGGCAAATGAGAATATTTGGAAAGGTTTGGTAAAATCAAGAGATTTCAGAATGGGGGCTTCTTTGATAGTTTTCTTAATAGATATAAAATATTCCAGGGCTTCTGCAGTCCAATCTATTTTTTCTCCCTTTTTCAACATTTTGGATGTGGGTTTAATAATCTCAACAAAATTTGACACAAATCTCCTAACGAAGTTAATTTTTCCAAAAAATGATTGAATGGATTTGATAATTTTGGGAATGGGGATTTTGTCTATGGATTCTAGTCTTTTAGGGCCTATTCTAATCCCTTCTTTTGATACAATATGCCCCAAAATTTTACCCTCAATGACAACAAAGTGACATTTTTTAGGATTGAGACTAATACCATATTCCAAAGCCCTGATAAATATTTTCTCCAGGTGTTCTACATGGTCCTCTTCCCTTTTGGAAGAAGCAGTGAGGTTGTCTTAATACACTACCATTATATCATTGATCGAGTCTACAAATGCCACATCCATAGCCCTTTGGAAGGTTGCCCCTACATTTGTGAGACCGAATGGCATTCTCACATAAATATAAGTTCCCCATGGCGTAGTAAAATTTGTCGTGTATTGCTTAGACTCTTTAACTTTGACATGATTATACCCATAAAATCCATCCATCATTGACAAGAACTCACATCCTATTACTCTATGCAGTATGACTTCCATATTAGGGAGAGGGTAATTATCTTTAAGGGAAGCAACATTTAAATTTCTGAAGTCTACACATAGTCTAATATTCCCATTTTCTTTCTTACTTGGACAAAGTTTGAGACCCATGTTGAATGTCTAATGGGCTTGATAATTCCACCATCTCTGAGTTTTGCCAACTCCTCTTGCATTTTAGGCTCCAAAGTTGGGTTGATGGGTCTCTGCTTCTGCCTAAATGGTTTTGTATCTAGTTTTAATGGAATCTCATGTTGGAATAATTCTTCCCTGTAGGCCTTAAGATCCTCATAAGACCAAGCAAAAACATTCTTGTACTTCCTCAATAATACAATCATCATTTTTCTTATTGTTGGACTTATTTTCTTTCCAATATATACCTTTTTGGGTGCTAATTCAGTCCCCAGATTGACTTCTTCAACATCTTGTCTCTTTACTACTGTATACTTCATGAGAGAATGATCATTTCCATCATATACCCTTTCTAGAGCCACAAGCCCTTTAGGAAGTTTGTTGGTCTTGAGTTGTAGAACTTCTTTTCCAAATATAGTCTATTTTCCATCTATTTCTTCTACAAAAGTATTAAAGTCAATCTCCTAAGCTTCATATTGGTCTATACAATGGAGAAAATTTATGAGATCAGTATCATTATTGAAAAAATTTCAGCTATATATATTGTCAGGGATGGCAAGCCTTGTTTTGAATTCAACTTGAGATACTTTGGACAAGGTGATATCATCTCTTTTCAGGGCTACATTAGCTAGGAAATCTACCATCAAGTTTTTGGACCTGTCTATCCATTCAATGAAGAAAGCATCAAATAATTCAATTGTATCCCACTACAACATTCCTATATTTTCTTAACCTCTTTTTTGTAGCATATTTTGACTTGACTTGTGAAATAATCAATTCAGAATCTCCTAAGACAATTAACAATTTGATCTTATATTTTACAACCATAATTAAACCAATTAGCGAGGGGGCTTCATACTCTACTACATTGTTTGTACATTCAAATTTGCTAGCAAAAATGAATATTTGAATGTAGTCCCTTCAAGTGAAATAAAGATTATCCCTGCTCCATTTCCTTCTTGGCTACATGCTCCATCGAAATACATCTTCCACACACCATCATGATTCTTGGAAACATGTTTGTCAATTGG
>VDFB02371796.1:0-28877 GCA_007258455.2 Sequoia sempervirens | reverse complement strand
CGAGCTTTGATGGAGCAGTTTGAGATGATAGATCTCGGTCTTTTGCACTATTTTCTTGGTCTTCAGGTGATTCAGTCTTCTGATGGGATCTCCATTCACCAGCAGAAGTATGCTCTTGATATGCTTCAACGCTTTGGCATGCTTGATTGCAAGCCTACCCCCACACCTTTTCAGTCAGGGTATGTTTTGACTACTACTTGCCCCACTCCTTCAGTAGATTCTACACCTTACAGGTAGTTGGTTGGCAGTTTGTTGTACCTGACACACACTCGTCCTAATCTTTCCTTTGCGGTTGGCCTTGTCTCTCGATTCTCCCATGATCCTCATGAGATTCATTGGCAAGCTTCCAAACATATTTTGAGGTACATTTAGGGCACCATTTCTTATGGCATTCACTACACATCAGGGGATCCTCACATTGTTGGCTACACTGACTTAGATTGCGCTGGTGATGTCAATGATTAGAAATCTACTTCTGGCTTTGTTTTCTCTCAGGTTGCCTGGGTCCTATCACATGGTCTTGCAAGAAGCAGACTGCTCATGCATTATCATCTACAGAGGCTGAGTACCGCATTGCTATACTCGCTAGTCAGGAGATCTTATGGCTTCGACAGTTGATGACTATGTTTGGTTTTTCTCCTGATAGTCCCACTATTCTTTGGTGTGACAATCAGAGTGCTATACACATTTCTCATAAACTGGTGGAGCATCAACGGACAAAGCACATTGAGCTTCATATGCATTTCATCTGACAGTTGATTCAGGATGGTTCTCTCATCTTGGAGTATCTTCCCACTGCCGAGTAGGTTGCAAACATATTCACGAAGCCTTTTGCATCGCCGCACTATCTTCAGTTGCGCTCTATGCTTAGGGTGAAGGAAGTTGTCCTTGGGGGGTCTTTATGAGGCCTTCCTTCCTTAATGTTTCTTTCTGCATGTTCTTCTATCTCTTTTTGGAGAGGAGTTTTTTTCCCACTGGGTTTTCTCCTTTTTTCTCCGTTTCATAGAGATTTCCTTATACTTGCATACCTGATCTGGCCTTGTTACTGGGACCCATTTTTTTTTTCTTTTAGTAGCTTCTTCTAGGTTTTAGCTTCTCCCTAAGTCTAGCTTAAGGGGGGGTGTTAGAGTAATTGGTTATTTACTTGATTAATTAAACAATATTTGTTTAATTAATTAATGTTCCCTTTTAACTCTTTTACACTTAAGCTAAATTTAGGTGCATAATAATTAATTATTTTATTAATTATTAATGTGCAAGTCTAGGGTTTTCCTTTTTTAGTTTTTGTGACCTATATATGGTTAAATACTTTCTTTTGTAATTCAATTCTTTTTACACATTGGAAATATTGAGCTCCACATCTTTGAGCATTTTTTTTGTGTTGCTTCTCCCTGTAACAGGTATTTTTAGCTTGCAAAGATCATTGAGATCCTTCATAAAGGAAGCAAGCTAAAGGTAATATTCAAAGAATTCAGACTCTAGAAGAAGTTGTTAAGAATGTGTGTGTGGTGGTGGATGTTGTGATGAAAAAAGTTGTGATGGCCACTGTCTCAGGGCTGGGAAAAATAAAGAAGCAGCAAAGGAAGAAAGGAGCAACTGACGAAGAGGACCTTGCTAGTAATGTGGAACCGAAGACAACAACACATGGTACTGTTGAGGATCTACTCAAAGCTTGGAAGCCGATTCAAGATGATTAATTTGGTTGTTCTTTTCTACAGGTTTTTTGTTTATGATTTTTTTTCTTACTATGTTTAAGTGGAATGCTACTACTGGCTATGGCCATTGATGCCATAACTTAAATATGTTTAATGATGGGTATTTCTATATTAGGAATGGTATGTTAGATGATGTTAAGTTTTGTAGATGATTAGGGATAGATGTTACTGCTAGTAGTTGTTGGTTTTTTTATCAGTAAATTAGTACTGATATGTTTGTGAAAAAAGGGATTGGTTAAGCATTTTGGCTAGGTTTTTTGGGGAGTTGGTGGGCTCCCTTTCTTTTGTTGCTTCCCACCTCTGGCTTCCCTTCTCATGTTGTAATCTTTGCTTGGGTTAGGGCCATTTTTTCCCTGCTTAATCAATCAAAAACTTTCTTAATCCATATTATAATTATTTACAACACACTGAGCTATAGTTCCTCCAAATGGACTATAGCCTAGAATTACAGGTATATTTTGGAGTTGATAGTGAATGCCAAAACTCCCAAAAATAACCTACAACCAAAATTCCTATTACAAATGAGAGATCAAAGCAACTATTTTTCTATGTATCTAAGAGAGAAAGAATTGATCCAAAAAAGAATTTGGTATGTCATCTATATTGAATAATAAATACCTGGATTAATAATTATAATGAAAGATCAATCCTTATAAAAGAAAAAGGAAGGGGTGATGGGCCTAGCTTGATTGGCTAAAGCATCCTATTGCATGAAACAGGTCATGAGGTCTAGTTTCTCCACCGTCCCCATGGTATCAGAGGCACTAATGTTTATAGGGGCAACTACCTAATTTGGATTCCTATAGTCTAAAAAAGGTAAAAATAAAACCCTAGATGAGGATTTTATTAGATTGACATGTGTCATCATCTCATGAAATAATACAACTTAAGCTATAAATAGCCCAATCTAATAATAAAAAAATACTCCTAAGTTTAGCTTAAGTGAATAAAGTAGTAAGTGACTTAATAATTAATTAATGATTAATAATTAATTATCAAGTGTGTCCTATTTACTCCAACACTCCCCCTTAAGATCAACTTAGGGAGAAACTAAACAACCTAATGAATAAATACAATGATGGATGCATGGATGGGTCCTAACTACAGGGGCCAATGAGGAACCTATGTACAAACAAATTAATCTCTCATAACCAAAGAAATGGAGAAAAACACAAGAAAAAATCCTTTCCAAAATAAAGAAAAAGAAATAATTGCATAGGTGAAAGAAGGATAGAAGGAGGACTCAATGTGACCCTCGTAAGGACTGCTCTTATCATACAAGTACAATAAACCTCCCCTAGTATGAGAGAGAAATGGGGATATGAATTCCCCATAAAGAAGTTGCTCATGTACCAATGATGAACTATTGGAGATAGAATATAATCAACTTCTTGTAAACAACATTTCTCTGCTTAGGATGAAATAAATCAATTGGTGATTGGAGAAGCCAATCAAAAAAGATGATTGAATAAAAATCCAAATCCAAAATATGTGTGCCTTTGAAAATTTCTCAAGTGTTCACATATCTTAATGAGATTATGCTAACCTAGAAACTAGTGAAGAATGATGTAGAACAAGATGCAAAGGAAATGAATATGGTGGGCCAAAAATGATGATGTGGTTGTCAATAAAGAGGATGTTAATGTACTCAAATTAATCCTACAAGTCTACAATTTGAGGCTCTACAAACAAGGATGATATGTCTACAAGATATGAACCCCAAGTGGTTGTGTTTAGAAGAAGATGGATGTCCTACTACACTGAACCAATAGGGACCAAGGATGTGGCAATGCCGAGTTGATCAAGAATAATAGAAGATTAGATGAATTCATAGATTGGAAACATAAAGATAAGTCTCTTAACCATCAAAATATGCAATACCTAGGATATACTCAAGCTCCTCTAAATTATCATCATAAAAGAGTATGAAATATGCATATGCAAGAGGAATGTGATAATATGTACTAGGATACTCTAGGTATGGAGAGATATGAGTGTCTCCATAGATCTCCCAAAGTCGAGTCCAAAGTAAATGGGGGCAACCAATGTATGATACAAAATACATAGTGTCATGATAAAAACTAGAACAAATAACTTCTACAACATGATCACTAATAATACCCCATGTTGAATAAATCCCTGATGTGTTTGGTGTAGGTATGAATCCATATAGATAAGAAAAAATACCAAGCCACTTGAGATGTGTTGGGATGTTGTTTCACCAAGATTCATAGTTATCCTTACCAAGATTATCATAAATGGATGAACAAAAACCATGATACTTCCTCAAATAAAAAAATCAAAGACTAAAAACCTCAGTGCATATAAAGCAGATCAAATGGAGTCATCTAGTACATACATATCCTTTACAAGTGTCAAGAAGTCCAAATACTTAATAAAAATATAAAATTGATCACAAAAAACTAAATAAAATGTATGTGGGTCAGGTTTTGGAAAAAGTACATGTATGAATCTAAAGAGATCTAAAATACCTTTCCAATACTGTTAGAATCATGAAAAGTGAAGATGCAAGTGAAAATTTATGAGCTCAAAAGTAGAAAATAAAGATCTAACTTTGAATAAGAATAAAATAAACCAAGATAAAAATATGGTCACAAGACTTGTACCATTGGAAAGTACATGGAACAGTTTTTTCATTGATATATTGTTTGTTTGATTTTGATATTGTATACCCAAGTTATGCCAAAAAGAAAAAATACTCTTTTAGAGAAAATGGGGGCTAGGAGGGGAGCAATGAGGTTCTGTTGTATGGATGATGTAATACTGATGTCAAAAGGATTATTCCTTGAATATTCATTGAGGTCAAAAAAATGGTGGTAACCTAAAAAAGATTTTGATGCTGGAATATTCCTTTGATTCATGAAATACACATGTCTAGTTAGATTTTTTGAGGTTGATAAAATCTTTTGAGATGTCACTGGAGACTATTGTTGGGTGGGAAGCTATGCATAGCGATTTTTGGGGTGAAATGAATTGCAATTGACTATAAATGGCTCTTGGTGGAATTTAATTGAGGTTGCCACAAGAAGTGAGGGACCGATTACAATGGATGTGAATCGCCAACCGACGTGATTTGTGTTGGGAAGAGGGGCCCGCTAGATTTGACTACTGCTAGGACAATACAACCTGCACAACAAGAGTACCCTTTTTTTTTAGATTTTGTAATTTTTTTATTTCTAGAAAAATGATTTTGAAAAAATTGAACCCTACGTACCTATACTAGTGGCAAGGAATTAAATGCAACAAGGTTCGTATGGATTTCTGTATAGTTGTATGTATTTTCATACAAAAATCCCTAGTGTTATTTTTTTTCTTTTTTTGAAAATTTTCTAATTTTGATGAAACAAGTGATATTAGGGTTTTTGGCCATTATGGACTCAATGGTGATGATTGTTTCACTCCAAGATGAGCCAAATTTTCCTTTAAGGTTAGATATCTAAGAATTTGAATAAGAAGTCACAAATCTTGTTCGCTAATACCTTGTTGGATTTGATAGTGAACCCAACAACTCCTAGAAATTTCTTGTAACCAAAATACCTATCACAAACAAGAGATCAAAGAAATTGATTTGCTATATAACCAAGAGAGAGAAAATAATCCATAAAAGCATATGATACATATGTCTTCTTTATTAAATAATAAAAACCCAGATTAATAATTACAAGGAAGGATCAATCCTTATAAAATTAAAAATAAAACCCTAAATGAGGATTTGATATGATTATGACAAGTGTCATCATATCATTCAATGAGACAACTTAACCTATAAATAGCCTAATCTAATAATAAAAAATCACTCCTAAGTTTATCTTAAATGAAAAAAGTAATAAGGGACTTAATAATTAATTATTAATTAACTATCAAGTGATGTCCTAATTACTCCAATAGTATAGTTCCATTAGGGTTTCCTTAAATACATTTTTTCCATTGGCCATGGAATTGTCTTGCATACTCTGGATGTCACATGTTAATATGTCCACATAGCAATCGTATCTAAAGAAAAATAATTTAAAAGCATTCAAAATCATGCAAATGATCATTAATCAATTTCATCCAAAAAATTTATAAAATATTACCCTAGAATTTTAATCATTTATTTAATTCCGATCAATATAATTCTCAAGTATAGTAATTGTTTAGTTTCATTTATTAAGTAAACATGTGATAGGTAATACATATAACATGACCTATCTAATCATAAAAATAAAATCATTTAATTGAACACTTTCATGACAAACCTATAGGAATTATAATCCTTAATTGACCTTCAATCTTAGAAACATCATGGGGTAGGGGCCCTAGCTCGATTGGCTAAAGTATCCTATTGCAAGAAAGAGGTCACGAGGTCTAGTCTTCCCCCAAACCCATGGTAGCAGAAAGATGGTCTTACACAATGAAATACATCACCAACTTCTAATAATATCATCATCATCGTCATCATCATTTGCAATAGTATAAATTACTTTAATCCAAACATCATTGTCTAATATACTATACCAAAAGAGTCATAAGCCCTACCAATTACCCAAATTTTGGGTGTAACATAACAATAGTTGATCCAATAGAGCATATAACCTTGGCATGCTAGAGTGGACCTGACATCTCCCCCTAAGATTAAACATCCTCTTAGAAGTCAAAAAGGAGGTAAGGCCACCCACATGGAGCCATTTATCCAAGATGAAGAAGTTAAAATACTTAAACAAGTAGTAAGGGAAACACACATGAACAACTAAAAGGGTCACTATTGAATAATAATTCAAGAGGAGACTCTTTCCACAAAGGAAAAAATATCACACACGCATAGGATGGATTCTTCAAGTCCATAATATAGTTTATAATTTAATCTAGAATATCAAGAGACAAGTCACATGTACAAGGCTTGGTATTACATTGAAGCATTTGTTAGAACAAAAACCAACTTACCAATTATCCAACTACCACTAAATTATCAAAATGATCTCAAAAATATATTTTGTACCAAGAAAGAAGCTATATAGCACAATATGCCATTAAGGAAACAAACTAAACACAACTTGGAAATCATTTAATCCACTTTTAACACTTATTATTCTCCATCACTTTTTTCTCAACCATATCACTAAGTCAACATAGGTTAATGCTTGTATCACCATAAAAGATATCATATGAATCACATCATAAAGCTCATATAAATGGGTTTTATGAGGAGGATAGTATCCAATACACTACTTGAGTATCCATAGGGCCATAGGCCATATATCCAAACATATGAATAATTACGTAAGTGTAGAACCCATAGAAGAAAGATCTAAATTATCATCAAAACCATATAGTCTCATCTCCAAAGGAAGAAAATTTATAAATGTCAAAGTATCATGTGCCATGTAACCATAAGTAAAGATGGTTTCAAAGCCCTCTATGAGGGCCCATCCATACATTTCCTAATACCTTGATATTCTTTTAAGGTTTTTATCCTCCATGAGGAAGGTACACATATATCTCATGTATATATATAGGGGAAATGGATTGTGACTATCCCATACCAATCCCATTTGTAGCCCCCATCATAACAATAGAATTCCTAAAACCATCTAGTCCCCCATGCAACCTACAAGGGACCCCTCTTGGATATGGTAGTTTACACAATTCACATTAATACACATGTACTAGCAGTTGCAACATCAAAAATGCCTCAACCAAGAATATTTTATAAGATAAATCTAAATGAATGAAAAAATAGTAAAATAAGAAAAAACAAAGTGGCCACCAAAAAACCTCAAATTTAACAAATAAAATAAAATTCAAAAAGTCCTCAAGGAAAGGAGGACCAATACAAGTTCAAATGGCTAAGTATCATAAAATAATTAAGTAAAATTTCAATTCTTGTGGGTTTCATAATAAAGAACACATCAATAATAAATACATAAAAGAGGTTAAAAGAATCCAACATCTTATAAAATTGCACATTACATACACCATCTAGATTTTCTATATCCACCTAAGGGAAAGATGAGAATGATGGTCTCAAACCACATAAGAATCATTGAAAGCACTATCATACCATATTAGCATAAGCCTCACACAACCAATAAATGTTATACCAAAAAATACCATGTGTCAAAATGAATAAAGTCTCAAATGTGTAGAATCATCTTTATTTCATCTTAAGATAAGAAATGTGTATTTCTCATGTATGAAACCATGAAGAGTCATCACTACCACATATCATGTCAAATCAACTACATTGCCAAGTTATCAATGCAATCTCAAAGCCATCCAACCTCATACCCACTATCTTAATAGAGTTTATGTGAATTAAAGTTGGGAAAAATCAACTCCACAACTCCCAAGGATCACCTACAATCAAACACATGTCACTAAAAGAGAGAATAGAAAAACTATGGAGGCCAAGAGCTATTGATTCAAAAAAAAATGAATCATTATAAATATGCATCTTAATGATTACGCAATAGCGAATCCTTGTAAAAGGATAATTGGCCTAGAAACCCTAGGTGAGGATAAAATAAGATCATGACATGTGTCCTCATCCTATGATATGAGACATAAAAGTAACATGACCTAAGTAAGCTTAAGTAATTCTAGAGGAAAAAGAACCTAAATTAAATAAATAATTAATTAGGAAATACCTTTTACTCTAACACCCCCCTTAAGTGAAACTTAGGGACAAGCTCGAACATCTAAAGATGAGTGCATGATGGTTCCCAATAAACAAGGCCTAGTGAGGTACTCATGTACAAACAAACAAATCTCAAAACTAGAGAAAAGGAGAAAATCTCTATGGGAGGAAACTCCTCTCCAAAAGAGGGAATTATAAGTGAAGGACTAAAGAAGCCTCCAAAAATAAGAGTGGAGGACTGAAAAGCCTCCAAAACAAAGTTGGTACCAAAAGAATAGGAACAAAGGATGAACATGAGGAACACCACTAAAGCATTAAGAAGCTACAAACACTATCAAAGAATGACTACTATAATGCTAAAAGAAGAACCTCCTCTGAAATAGTTGATGACCATGATCAAGAAGACGAGAATCTGCATGAGTGCGCCCAATGACACTACTTGAATTAGATGGCAAACAAAGGGAAAACACCTAAAACTTGAAGATATAAATGGCATAGGTACCAATAGTCTGAAGAACTAATCAAGTGAAAATGGAAGGCCACCTCCAAAAAAAGGAATGCAAGAGTGTCCATATGGTAAATGTTGCATCTCACTGAAATTCAAGGGTAGCTAGCCACTCCAATGTGAAACCAAGAAAACATTAACATCGACAATAGAAACCCCCATAATGTTGACAAGGGAGAGCCATGACAAGTACACTGAAACTATGTGCTAGAAAGTAGTACATGAAAAAGAACCAAGAACATCTAAATGTGCAAACATGAAAGCACCAAAAAAATATAAAGGGTGTGCAAAAAAAGGAACACATGCATAAGGAAAGAATCAATGTGATTCATTACTATTGTGGAAGGGACACTTGCTTGAAAAAGGTGTGATGACAAAAAAAAGGAAAACATTAATCCCTCGATGTCACTTTATATCATATTGTGAGTATAATAAAGTACAAGATGATATGCAAGATCCCAATAAAACATGTGCAATATAGAGGCACTTTATTTCAATGTGTTTATATAATGAGAAGTGCATACAATGGAAGCCCATGATGTACATATAAAAAGGACCACATGTTGAAAATACAATTCTCTAGTAGAAAATAAGGAAACTGATAGCACCATGATGAAATACAGGAAAAAGCATGCACTTTCAAAAAAATGACACTCAAAAAGGTGTCACCCCCTATCATTGGTCCACCCCCTACTACCCTCAAGACAACATCCAAGCTAAGGATACTAATAAAACCTTTCCAAAATCCCTTAAGAAAGTTTTCAATGACATCGATCATGACTGATACCTTCACCTTGAAATATTTGCCTTTCAACATACTGCACCAACATTCACACACCTATGAGCACCAACTCATATTCCCTTTTCTTTGGCACTGAAGCCATCTTGTTGATTGGAGTTTAACTCCTATCATTATTCATATCCCTACATTATATATACACACCTCCCATATATAGGCAAAGAGATAGGCCAAAACCATTGTAACAGTTGAAAACCCCATTCCCACCTTCACGATTACCTTTCAATAATATTAAATAATTTAATGACTTCACTTGGAAATCACATGGGCTCAATCAATGATTCCCCAAATAAAAACATCAGTGCAAAGGAATCTTTGACCCATAAGCACTCCATTTTAGAGTCCACTAACAAATGTGGGTGGACCATCCATTATGATAAGATCCTCAACTTCTTCCTCTAGTGCCTAAGAAAGAGAACATGTCTTAAATCAATCCAACTACAATTCTAACTACCAACATTGTGCTCCACCACCCTCATGAATGCATATATGCTAACAAATAACAAGATTCTATGAGAATTTCAATTATAAATTATTTCTCCAATTATGCCTTAGGTTTCTAAGTACACAACTTCCAAGAGTGTTGGAGATACGTAACATACACATAGGAATGCAAGGTAAATATGACCTTAATCTTAAGAGCCTCACATTTTCCTAGATTACTTGAGTTCATGAATATTGCTCGTTATTTTAGAGGAAATGGGTTTATCTAAGGCTTGCAATATTGAAATTGAGGGCAGACTCTCAAGATATTTTCTTCCTTATGTTGAGGTTAATTGAGTTGCTCCCATGTCTTTTGGCTCTAGAGGAAAAGGGAAGGCTACCTACATAAACTCAAAGTCCTCTAAAAAGCCTAAAAAGGCCTTCACATTAATTTGTCTTACCATGAGCTTAAACTTTGATCCATCGAGTGTGCTTCAATTATTGATGAATCATGAAAGGTCTTTCCATGATCTTGTGTTTGTTCTCCATTACTTGTTAGAATTAGGCAACACCCATACTCAAGAAATGGGGAAGGATAGATTACACTTACATGAGTTATCGTCCTACATTCAAGACCTTATAGATAGTTATAATAGCCTCCTTTTAGTTGGGTGTGGATGGTGATTGTTGGAGACGTATTCTTGAAGACTAAGAAACTACCCTTACTTTACTTCATACCAACCTAAGGGACATGGAATATATTTCTAAAAACATGTATTTTGAATCAAAAAATTTGTAATCTAGCTTGGAAAATCCATTTGAGGCTCCCCCATGAAGAGAAATTATCTAAGAAAATAGATTATAGATGTTCAATTTGATCATGACTTAGATCAAAATTCTTGATTTCTTCTTTGTTTGTTATTTCTATTTCCATCTTGACTTATGTTTCTCTTGATATTATTTAGTGTTCCCTTATTTGATTGTTGAATAAAGTTTTTGGAATATTATTTTATAAAAATCAATTTAAACAATTTAATAGTTTCAACTTACTTAATGCTTAAATTCTCTACTTGTTACCTATGCCATTGACTTTACATAGCCAATACTCATAACTACTAGCATGGAAATATATAGTAGTGAAGGAGATTCAAAAATGGTTGGGCATTAAAATCTAAATGGGAAAATAATTAAAATTATCTAATCACTTTTTAGAAACAAAACAAAAATAATTTTATAAAAGTTTTATGTGTACATGGAATTGAGAGACAAAAATTAGAAAAAATAGGAGGGGCAATATTATGACCAAACTACTTTTAAAAGGAGAGAATTGAGCATCTAATTAACAAAACTACATTATTCTCTAATATCACTTGAATTATTAACAAAAGATTAAAAATTTGCATTGCTCTATAATAATTTGAGTCAAGCAATAAAATAACTATAAATAAATCAATTAAAATAAAATAAATTATAAATAACAAAAAAATAAATTAAATGATTGCACATAAAAAGAATATTTTATATATGCCTATAATAATCATACAATCATTATATTTGTCATAATCAAATTTTATATAATTCAAATTATGATATTAAAAATATATATATAAAATAAGAAATTTTCAAAATCAATTAACTATTAAAAAAAAACTAACAAATAAACAACCACTACTAAATCAAAATATCCATAATACTCAATCTCCATTGAAAAAATTCACCATTTAAATGTTTTGTGTCTATATTGAATAAATAAAAATATATAAACCTTAATTTTATTAATACAGAACGACAACAATATTTGCAGCTGTTTAGCCCCAAAAAAAGCAACCTATGCATTTGTGTAGCTGCCAACTATTTCAGACATTCCAATATTCGGTAAAAGGCCTCCACAACTCTTTCTCTTCTGCCCGACACCACTCTTGCATTCTCTCTTACGAAGTCTTCGCGCACGTCCTCGTACTGGTCAAATTTAAATAGGCCCTCAACAGGTTCTGAATAAGCTACGCGTACCATTATCCACTCTTCATTATAGAAATCTGAAAAATTATAATACAAATATAAAACATCTGAAGTCTCGTCATTTGAAAGATCAGGAAACTCCAAAGAGTTTACGATTGGCTCCACCGCACGGATAACGCTACCTTCTATCCCCATCCTCCGTATACATTCCTACGAATCGTATTTTGTTCACAAAACATTCAGTCATAAACATCTAAGGTTTAGATAATAATACGAAAAAAACTCTAAATTTGTAAAAGATTTTAATACCTTCCTCCTTATAGAATGAATTAAAGGTTTCAGAGCTGATATGGTCTCACATTCGAGCTCTAGTTCTTCCAATTGTTCCACATTCTCCAAACTCTGTATACCTGGCACCTCCCAGAGGGTACCTCGTACGTGCAGTTTCTTCAATGACTTGGCGTGTTCCAAACCTTCTATTTTCTCAAGATTGAAGCAACACCCTATAGTGAATTTGTTCAGCGAAGCCAAATCTGCGAAGCTTAGGAGTTCTAACTCATCACAACATTCTATGTCCATTGTCTCAAGGTTTATGAGACCACTAATACACCTGATGTTCTTCAGCTGAGGGCAATTAAAAATACTTATAATTGTAAGCGACACTGGTAGCGTCTCTGGTAGTGAAGATAGCATCTCACAACTTTGTATCTCTAGCTTATCTAGGTGTATCAGCTGACTGAAAGAATTAGGCAACGTGCTCAGTTGATTGCAATCTGAGGAGCTTATGCTCTTCAAGCCTGTTAAATTGCCCAAACCATTAGGTAGCGATGACAGCATATTGCAACTATCAAAATCTATATATTCCAAGTTTATCATCTGACTGGAAAAATCAGGGAACATACTCAACTGCTTGCAATTATAAAGATTTATATTCTTCAAGCTTGTTAAATTGCCAAAACCATCAGGCAGTGATGATAGCATTGTACAGACTGATAAATCTAGAACTTCCAGGTGCATCAGCTGATTGAAAGAATCAGGCAACATACTCTGCTCGCAATTACTCAGACTTATATTCTTCAAGCTTGTTAAATTGCCAAAACCATCAGGTAGTGATGATAGCATTTCACAGGATGTTAAATCTAGATCTTCCAGGTGCATCAGCTGACTGAAAGAATCAGGCAACATGCTCAACTTTTGTGCTGAAAGAAAGGCAACATCCTCAAGCAATCACGCAGATTTATATTCTTCAAGCTTGTTAAATTGCCAAAACCATCAGGTAGTGATGATAGCATTTCACAGGATGTTAAATCTAGATCTTCCAGGTGCATCAGCTGACTGAAAGAATCAGGCAACATGCTCAACTTTCTGCAACTGGAAAGATTTATTTTCTTCAAGCTTGTTAAATTGCCAAAACCATCAGGCAGTGATGATAGCATTTCACAGACTGATAAATCTAGATCTTCCAGGTGCATCAGCTGACTGAAAGAACCAGGCAACATCCTCAACTGCTTGCAATCACGCAGATTTATATTCTTCAAGCTTGTTAAATTGCCAAAACCATCAGGTAGTGAGTTTAATACTGGAGACCTTAATCGCAAATATTGCAGTGATTGCAGGCCACAGAACTCTTCTGACAAACTGCTACCATCAAAATCAATGGCAAGCCTTTTCAGATACTGGAGATTGTTTATTGAGCTTGGAAGCCATTGCAATTTTGGGCAACCCCATAAAATAAGATCTCTCAATTGCAAAGGAGGCTGCAGGGAACCATTATCATATTCAATTCATTTGAGAAAATAATGAATTATAAATAAGTTTTCAAGTAATCTTCTTGACCCACGAAAGCAAAATACTTACATCTGCATTGTCCTGCCATAATTTTTTCAACTTATAAGCTCCACGAATCTCCAAAACCCTTAGATTTTCTAATTTAAGCCATGATGGAATATTTCTTAGGGGAAAACCTTCCCAGCTAAGCCACACAAGGTCTTCCGATAACGATGCAAATTCTTCCGTAAACTCTTTTCCTCCCACGGAAAGAATTTGTAATCCATTTGAGAATTTAAGGCGTTTAGATAGTCTGATTGAGTTTTCCGTCAACTGATGCGTGGACTCTTTGAACGCCACAAAAGCATCTGCAGGTTGTATCCCTCGGATGAGCTTGCTTTCCTGAATTAAAAAGAAGACATACAGAGTGTTTCAATCAAACTCACTGAAAGCAGAGGCAGACAGAAAGACTAAATAGATTTTAACGCCATCACTTATCAATGATTAACGAAAATAGGGCAATATAAGAAATCAGCCCTCTATTCATCTAATTATTTGCATCTACCAAAAACTCAAAATGGGGAAGCCAATATTAATCTCACCGTGGAATGTTTCTTCATATTACCAATCTCCTCTGGACACCAAAGACGATATGGTGAGTGTCTACTTGCAATCTCTCTTCCCATATCCCTAAGCTGATCATGCATCCTTATTCTGCTTTTTACCTCAATCCGGGGCCAGTTACGGTACAATTCCACCTCTACAAGACACTTATCCACTAATGTTTCAAAACCAAGCAGACCACTCCAACCCGATCCATCCCACACTGTTATTGCCTTGTGTTTCTCTTCTCCAATGAGAAAACAAGCTACATCCAAGAACATCTCTCTGTGTTCTTCATCGAGCGCATCGAAGCTAACTTGTAGCCTTTGTCTGATTTCGTCGGGCAATGTTCTTGAGATTTTATCTAATAGGGATTTCCAGTAATCTTTGGACTTTCTGCCATATAACTGTGCTCCCACTACCTTTAGTGACAGAGGCAAAGCATGGCAAGCCTTCAAGAACTCTTCAACCAGAGTTTCAAATTCGGCAGGTGGAGAGGGCTGCAAGAAAGCGTGCCAGCAGAATAGTTGCTCGGCATGTGAGGTGTTAAATCCTGGCATTTTATAAATGCAGGAGAGGCCCCATGATATAAGAACTCCCACTTCCCGGGTTGTTACAATAATCATACTTTGGGATCCGAGGTTGTGTTTATTTGGCAATAAAGCATTTAGGTGATCGGTGTGACCCACGTCATCCAAAACGATGAGCACCCGATGAGAGCTCAAATAATTTTCAAGAAAGACTATGCCTTCATCTGCATGGTCGAACGGCGAATGATTGACACCGAGATCAGCCAGAAGCTTTTTCTGCTTGTCAGCCAGAGCTTTTCTGGATGCTGCATCTCGCACGTCAAAAACAAAACTACGTCTTTCAAAGGAGGAAAAGTTCCTTCTGAACAGCTCCTTCGCTAAAGTGGTTTTACCACTACCTCCCATGCCCACGATCCCCGTGATTTTTACAGTCTCTTTTCTTGCAACTGATTCAAAGCCTTGTACCAGCTCATCCAATCCAACAGGATGTTCGGCTACCCACAATGGGCCTTTTTTTTTCATGATTTGAATTGCAGAATTCACAATACACTTCAAAACTCTGGCCTCATCCCTAAACATTTTGAACCGAAAATAAAAATCAAAACATAACACACTATATTGCTTGAATGCTTATGGCTACAGACTAGAACTATGGGTGAGATGTAACTCTTACTATCGAAGAAATAGAGAAAATAATACATACTCATTACTGTTGACCAGGTGGCCGGATAGGAATGAACTGTCGTAGAGTGCCCCTTTCCACTCATCAAGCTTTTCAGTTTTGTATCTGCCCTTCTGTTTATGCTCTGCAAATGCATCGGCATATTTTCCTTTTCCTTGATCAATCCACCTGAGATCAGAGGGATCAACATGATAGAAAATGGGAATGACTTTTTTACCAGTTTTGAGCATGAAACGTAGCTCAGCCAAACACCATGGGGATTGAGCATATTTTGGAGAAAAAATGGCAATGTGAAGGGTGGCACTACGTATGGCGTGTTGTATTTCTGCTGGAATACAATCACCAGCGTCGAGGGCTTCCACATCTAGGAAAACATGCAATCCCATGGACTTAAGTGTATGGCAGATGGTAGAGGCTAATGTGTGTTTCACATCACATCCACGATGATTAATAAATATGTCCCAGGGCTCTGTAGATTTAGGTGCAGAATAAGGTGCAAGCCCATCAAAGGCATTTTCTGTTTGAGTTTGATTTTGCCTGGCTGTGGAAGAGGAAGCCATTTCAATTGAATTAAAAACTGAACCGACCAACGAGAGAAGAAATAAAGAGGCGTTTCGATTTCCGAGAAATGAAAGATTACAGGGCAAAAACAGATGGTAAAAACTTCAGGAGGCGTGAATGAGGAGCGTAGTTAGTGGAGAACGTGACAGCCACATGGAATCTTTTGGAAAAGAAGAAATTTCTGACATCTTTCAGTAGGTAGCGTGAAGTTTACGTAAAGTGAATTGATAAACTACAAGCATAAACGACGAGATTTCAGGCTTTTCCAGTAGCGTGTGAAGTATACGCAAAATCGGTCCTTTATCAGCAGCGTGGAGCATACGCAAAAATTGACAACGACGACGAAATTCTCTCAGGCTTTTCCAGTAGCGTGAAGTATACACAAAATTAATGATAATAAGTTTCACAATCCATATCAATATAAGTCTGTAAAGCTTGGATTTGATTGTGTGTACATTTTAGGCATCCAGAAGCTTTTACAGACATACACAAAAATTGACAACGACACTTATAAACATATGAATTTATCTTTTCTGATGTCAGAAATCTGGTACAGTTTTCATATTACTGGTCTGAAATCTCCTTAGAACGAATACTTGCATTTAAGGAAAAGCTTCTACGGTTTGCTGGCTTTAAAATTCAGAAATAGTACTTGGCTTCTTCAGCGAAGAAAGTTTTATTGTTTTTATGGAAAAAGACAACAGGCCCATACACTGAACGATAAAAATAAAAAAAAAATACATTAATAATTCCGTGGTCTATTTGTGTAGAAGTAAAAGGACACCCTCCATATATTTTTATAGTTTGAAATGTATTAGGGGTTTATTTTGAAATCTATATGACATGGATTTTTATAGTTGTAATGTTGGGACATATGATTGATAAACGGAATCTAAATTTATATTTAATATTATAGATTTATTTTTTATATTGTAGATGCTTGTTTAATTTTTTTTAATTTTTTTTAGGTTTTTTCAATATCGTGGTGCACGTGTGTCATGATGTAGGTAATATCGTGAAGTTTAAGTCATGATGTGGATTTAAGCATTAAGAAACCTATCATTTTGGCTCTTTCACACTTACTAAAATTATTGGCGTTTGATAAGTGTAGGAGGTATTTAAGACATGGGTCAATGAGTTTGACTCGAAACTACACGGTGGTTGAACTCTGATACAATATCATAATTATTGACGTTTCTTAAGTATCCAATAAAGTTATTAAGTAAAAATATATTCTTTTCTTTTATATTTTTCAAATTTTCTTTTATACTTTTCAATTTTTTTTATTAAAGTATTACAAATGTAATAATTAATAAATATGAGTTGCATGATTTTTTTCTTTCACACTTTCTAAGATTATTGACGCTTGTTAAGTATTCAATAGTTACTAACAAAATATATCGCTTTTATATTTTCACCTTTTAATTAGAGACATTTTAAATGTATTAATTAATTTATGAGTAGCATATTTTTTTTTAAGTTGTCTTATAATATTATTATAATTTAATTTTATTACTATTGATTTTTACAATTTTATTTTGATTCTTAGATCTTCAATTTATCATTCTAGATCAAATTTGTGGTTACATATTTGAAAGAGATTAAATTTGAATGAAATGAACATGTAAATTGACATTTGTAATTAATTCTAAATGATAGGAATGTGTGGGGATGCCTAAGAAGAGATCCTACAAAATAGGAGCACATGGGGCACCCACATGGAAGGTGGAACTCACCTTGGGTTAAGTTAACTGTTTGGTGATCCGATGTTTAGATCTAGGACTGTTGCACATGAATAATAACTTTGACAATGATTAAATTTAAGGTCTTGAAAACATAATTAAAATTCTTAAATATCACATAACCAAATTAAAGTGAGGAGATTAAGTAATTTGGCTACATCTTGGTCACTCCCCACGTGCCCATGTTGCTTTATTTCATATTATTTTAAACACACGGGCTAGTGGGCGATAGCCGCATGTTATTTTTGGTGGTGGGACCATTTCATTTTGAAGGATTAGCAGGCAGAGCGTTGTAAGGATCAAATGACCAATGTAGCGACACATGTCACTTTTTTATGGGACCCGCCAGGCTTTGGTGAGATCGACGATCGATGGCGAGTGACATGGGTCAATCCTGACCACTCCTCGCCCTCCCATGAAGGGCCCACTTGTGTCTCATGTTTTCAGTGGGCAAGCGGGCGAATGCCATGTGGAATATTTTGAAGGCTCTGATGGATTCTAGTGGAGATAGAATGCTGCTAAATTTAGTCAAGATGGCACTGTGATAAAAAAATGTCGCCATTTTTTAGAATATTATTTTGGCATGTGTTCAGAATTTCAGTCGTCAATTTTGTCAATTGTTGGTATATGCGAGAAGGTGAAAATAAAGCAAGGCAGGGTACAAGCTGATATTTTGAGATCGTATCAAGATCACTCCTCGCTATCCTATTATGATGAAATGCAAGTGTATTAATTCCCATGGCTAAGCGGGTAACTATGACACGACATGCTTTAATTAATACTAAGTATGTGGTTGAATGTGTATACAGAGTGGGTGTATATCTACTTGGGGCTTTTTTGATTAGGAAAAGGCATTAATAGCACATAATTAAGCTTTGTCATGATTAATTACACTAATGATAACTATTTGTTAATTTATATTAAAATGTGATCAATGGTTGAGATTTAAAAATTAAAGCAGACCATTATTAGCTTGCACGCATAAGCTTTTCTTGAGTATTAATGGTTGGCACACTTGCATGGCTCATTATAATGACTACCGATGGCCATATTTTTCATTCAAATTTTGCGTTCAAAGATTAAAAATTAAGTTAAGTCTGAGAGAAAGTTGGTGAGGGTTTTCTACTAGTTAGGAATCTTCTTGTTCTTGTTCTAGTTATTGTGGAAATGAGTAAGTTAGGTGAGTTTTTTAAGCTAGTTTGAAGGTCTAGGAGACTGAAGTTTCTTAAATCCAAGGACAATGCTCCTGAAAAAAAATTGAAACATAGGGTGCTCTTGAAACACTAAAGGGTAGAAAGGCACGTAGAAATTCAAGAAATATGGTGTAAGGAGTAATTACCACCTGACAAGTTAGACCGTTTCAGAAGAACTGGTCAAGTTTAAGGGGAAAGAGTTGGTTGAATATGAAAAGAAGGCAAAGAAAAGGTGCAAGTATCACAAGGCTTATCCAAGGAGACATAATTCTCCCATTGAGGTTTCTGATAGCCCTTCAAATAGTGGAAGTGACATTGATTTAGAGTGTGGCCATTATCCCCTTTCCTTGGTGCCTTCTGAATTTTCTGACAAGGAAGTGGTGACAGTTCCTCTAGTTCCATCATGAACAAGACGTTGGCGAGCATACTTTGATGTTGATGACTTTATAGTGATGTCTTTGCCTCATTTTTTTTTTATGACACCATAGCCACCATATTAGGATCGTCCTCCCCAGCATGTTTGTGGTTTTTTATTTTTTTTGTTGATGTGGAAATCTTTTGGGGTGGTGTGTTGGAGAAGTGTCAGACTTACTTTGATGGCAAGTATGCTTTTTTCGGGTGGTATACAGATTTTTTCTTGGGTTATGAATGGAGAATCTTTTTTGTTCAATAAGGACAAGGTGATTTGATGCTAGACTACAATAAAAAAAATTTCCTTTTGAGGGGTTGTCATGTCTTCATTCAAAGAATGTGGAGTTTTATCTTTTATTCTTCCATACTTTGCAATGAAATTACATGTAACTAACTGGGGAACGTCTCAAATTCTTGTGCAAATGATCTTAAAATGAAATGAAATGTAATTGTAATTGAGCCTAATGCTTGTTGCTCCCTTATTCTATAAAAGGGATCTCAGGGCTCATTACAAGTGTTAGAATTTTAGGTCTTAAAATGGTCTAGGTGAAAAGCTAAGTTTAGAAAAGGCATTTTGTAGAAAATATGAATGAATAGAATAGTAGATTATCTTGGGTATGAGTCCTATATGTAATAGTCTTAAATTAGTTTTATAGAAGCTACAGATATCGAAACAAATCTTAATTTAGAAACAAATACTCTCCTATGTATCTTTCTTGCAAGTTATAAATGAAAATATCAATGGAGTTCTCATTTATCCTTAGTTGTCTGATTGAATGTATGCCTTTGTTTTTGCTTTAACTCAAAGAGTTGATTAAATGCTTGAAGATGGTCATAGATTTGTAAGAAAGTGCATAGGATTTGGTATGAAGTTACATTTCAGACATTTTGAGTTTTCATACTGCAAATCACTATGGAAATAGTCCACCAATTTCTGAATTAAATAGATTATATATTACTGGTTCTTGCATATTTGACTCCATTTTCCCAATTGATGAAGCACTGGTCTATTTGTTAGATAATATTGCATGCAAATGATTTATTGGCATGCCTGGCCATGGATTTAAAATTACAACAACATTCAATTAAAAAAAAATTAATTATGAAGTATGGGTTTGAAGTACCCTTGATTCATAGCAAATAGATAATCATTTGCTCAAAGGTCTACCAAATCTTTAGTCAATTATGTTTATTTGCAATTAATAGGAATCAATCTGTGTATAAATGTATCCTCAACTAGACATACCTCACCTGAACACAATAAGGAACACCCTCCTAGGTCCCACTTTTCCTAAAGTGTAGGAGTAAAGACCTCAAAATGCTTTACTCGTTGCGTTGACCACTAGCCTTGAAGATTCTTAACCATAAGGGTTGGCTACCCTTTAGAGAATTTCAAGGTTTTGCTAGAAAAACACCAACACCTATCATTATTCATATCCCTACATTGTATATACACACTTCCCATATATAGGCAAAGAGATAGGCCAAAACCATTTAAATGGTACCAAAATCATCGTATAATTCAAAAACCCTATTCCCACCTTCAAGATTATCTTTGAATAATATTAAATAATTTATTGAATTCACCTGGAAATCGCATGGGCTCAATCAATGATTCCCCAAATAAAAACATGAGTGCAAAGGCATCTTTGACCCATAAGCACTCCATTTTAGAGTCTACTAACAATTGTGGGTGGACCATCCATTATGATAAGATCATCAACTTCTTCCTCTAGTGCCTAAGAAAGAGAAAGTGTCTTAAATAAATCCAAAGACAATTCTAAGTACCAACATTGTGCTCCACCACCCTCATGAATGCATATGTTAACAAATAGCAAGATTCTATGAGAATTTCAATTATAAATTATTTCTCCAATTATGCCTTAGGTTTCTAAGTACACAACTTCCAAGAGTGTTGGAGATACATAATATACACATAGGATTGCAAGGTAAATGTGACCTTAATCTTAAGAGCCTCACATTTTCCTAGATTACTTGAGTTCATGAATATTGCTCATGTTATTTTAGAGGAAATGGGTGTATATGAGGCTTACAATATTGAAATTGAGGGTAGACTCTCAAGATATTTTATTCCTTATGTTGAGGTCAATTGAGTTGCTCCCATGTCTTTTGGCTCTAAAGGAAAAAGGCTACCTACATAGACTCAAAGTCCTCTAAAAAGCCTAACAAGGCCTTCAAATTAATTTATCTCACCATGAGCATAAACTTGGATCCATCAAGTGTGCTTTGATTACTGATGATCATGAAAGGTCTTCCCATGATCTTGTGTTTGTTCTCCATTACTTGTTAGAATTAGGTAATACCCATACTCAAGAAATGGGGAAGGATAGATTACACTTACATGAGTTATCGTCCTCCATTCAAGACCTTATAGATAGTTATAATAGCCTCCTTTTAGTTGGGTGTGGATGGTGATTGTTGGAGACGTATTCTTGAAGACTAAGAAAATACCCTTACTTTAGTTCATGCCAACCTAAGGGACATGAAATATGTTTCTAAAAACATGTATTTTGAATCAAAAATTTTGTAATCTAGCTTGGAAAATCCATTTGAGGCTCTCCCATGAAGGGCAATTATCTAAGAAAATAGATCATAAATGTTCAATTTGATCATGACTTAGATCAAAATTCTTGATTTCTTCTTGGTCTGTTATTTCTATTTCCATCTTGACTTATGTTTCTCTTGATATTATATAGTGTTGCCTTATTTGATTGTTGAATAAAGTTTTTGGAATATTATTTTATAAAACTCAATTTAAACAATTTAATAGTTTCAACTTACATAATGCTTGAAATTTCTACTTGTTACCTATTGCTTTGACTTTACATAGCCAATACTCATAACTACTAGCATAGATATGTATAGTAGTGAAGGAGATTCGAAAATGGTTTGGCATTAAAATCTAAATAGAAAAATAATCAAAATTGTCTAATTATTTTTTAGAAACAATACAAAAGTAATTTTATAAAAGTCTTATGGGTGCACGAAATTGAGAGCCAAAAATTAGAAAAAAATAAGAGAGACGATATTATGACAAAACTACTTTAAAAAGGAGAGAATTGAACATATAATTAAGAAAACTACATTATTCTCTAATATCACTTAGATTATTAACAAAAGATTAAAATTTTGCATTGCTAGCTATAATAATTTGAATCAAACAATAAAATAACTATAAATAAATCAATTAAAATAAAATAAATTATAAATAACAAAAAAAAATATTAAATGATTATAATTCAAATTATGAAATCAAAATATCCGTAATACTCAATCTTCATAAAAAACAAGGCAAAAAGAGATGATAAAAGCTTCAGGAGGCGTGAATGAGTAGCGTAGTTAGTGGAGAACGTGACAACCACGATTGGAATCTTTTGCAAAAGAAGAAATTTCTGAGATCTTTCAGTACGTAGTGTGAAGTTTACGTAAAGAATGACAACCACAAGCATAAACAACGAAATTTCTCAGGCTTTTCCGGTAGCGTGAAGTATACGCAAAAATTGACAACGACACTTATAAATATATGGATTTATTTTCTCTGAAGTCAGAAATCTGGTACCGTTTTCTTATTACTGGTCTGAAATTCCTCTTAGAACGAATACTTGTTTTTAAGGAAAAGCTTATACGGTTTAAGGGTTTTAAAATTAGAAATAGTACTTTGGCTTTTCAGCGAAGAAAGTTTATTGATTTTATGGAAAAAAGACAAATACCTATTTCCGTGGTCTATTTGTGTAGAAGTAAAAGGACACCCTCCATCTATTTATGGGGAAAAATTTAATATAGTTTGAAATGGATTAGGGTTTGTTTTGAAATCCATATGACATGGACTTTTATAGTTGTACTGTTGATTTTTATATTTAGTATTATAGATGTTTCTTTTTATATTGTAGATGCTTGTTTAATTTTTTTTGAATTTTTTTAGGTTTTTTCAATATCTGATGCACGTCACGATGGAGGTAAAACCGTCATTTTGTTCTTTCACACTTTCTAAAATTATTGACGTTTCTTAAGTATCCAATAAAGTTATTAAGTAAAAATATATTCTTTTCTTTTATATTTTTCAAATTTTCTTTTATACTTTTCAATTTTTTTTATTAAAGTATTACAAATGTAATAATTAATAAATATGAGTTGCATGATTTTTTTCTTTCACACTTTCTAAGATTATTGACACTTGTTAAGTATTCAATGAAGTTATTAAATAAAAATATATCTTTTTCTTTTATATTTTTCAATTTTTTAGTTAGAGTATTTTAAATGTATTAATTAATTTATGAGTAGTATTTTTTTTTTTTAATTTGTCTTATAATATTATTATAATTTAATTTTATTATTATTGATTTTTACAATTCTATTTTGATTTTTAGATCTCTTATTTATCATTCTAGATCAAATTTGTGGGTACATATTTGATCTGAGTCACCTTCAACACTATTCTACTTAAATATCATATGTTTTTACAATCAAATGGTCAAATAGAAATTTTACATCTTAATTGCACCAACAAGTGAAAAATAGTTGTTCTACTTTTATTAGCCAAAAATCACCTTTGACCTTCCACACTCCACATTTTTGAATCCTCAACTTGTAAAATTTAATATTTAAATTTAATCTTTGGTAACCAATTAACTAGCCATTATGAGTTGAACTAACACATGTTTATGTTAATTTGAGTGCCACATTGTTGTATTTAAAGGAATGCATTCACTTATTTATAAACATCAAAGGTCGTGCATGGACAAGGAATAAATACATTCTTGAAGGTATCAAACTATGAAAAACAAAATCCCAATGATGATCAGTAGATCATCAACACACAAAAATGCAAAGATAATTGGAGATCACACCAAAACTTGTTGAAATTAACTTATCCAAACTACACATTTACACAATAAGATTCACAACTGAATCCAACCAATCTAAACAACTACAAGTGCTAACAAAAACTAATCTACTAATAATGTTCATTAATAAATAATTAATTTTATTCTCCCCGACAATGAACATTGTAAAAGATAAAAAATAAAATCATTAGTTTATCCCGTGTATCCCCCATAATGAACATTAGGAAGAATACCAAGTAAACTACAAAGTGTTTGAAAGCAATCACGAGCAAGAGGCTCTATGAAAATATTAGCAATTTGTGTTGGAGTGAGACAATATAGAAGTTCAATCAAGCCTTATTGAAGCAACTCATGAGTGTAGTGGTGTTGGATGTTGATGTGATTAGTCTTGTCGTGAAATGGTAGATGTTTACTCATTTGAATAGTACTTTGATTGTCACAATACAACATTGTGGAGCCATCCTAGAGTTGGCAAAACCCATTTTCAGATACAGATGTGAGCATGTTATAACACTCTTATATTTGTGTGAAACAAGAATTTATTTCTATCTTCATCCCTCTCTCCCCCTCTCCCTCTTTGTGGACCTCTATATCTATATCTCTATATACCTCTTATCTCTCTATATATTGCTCTTCTATCTCTCCCTCTCTTTATCTCCTTATATCTCCATCTCTCTCTAGCCCTATCTCTCTCCATCTTTATATCTATCTCTCCCTCCCTCTATCTCTATCTTTACCTCTCTATCTTTCTATTCCCACATTTTCGCCCCCCTCTCTCTCCCCCCTTCCCTCTCTACTTCTCTCTATACCTATTTTCTTTTATATTTTTCAATTTTTTTATTAAAGTATTACAAATGTAATAATTAATAAATATGAGTTGCATGATTTTTTTCTTTCACACTTTCTAAGATTATTGACGTTTGTTAAGTATTCAATAAAGTTATTAAATAAAAATATATCTTTTTCTTTTATATTTTTCAATTTTTTAATTAGAGTATTTTAAATGTATTAATTAATTTATGAATAGTATATATTTTTTGAATTTGTCTTATAATATTATGATAATTTGATTTTTCATTATTGATTTTTACAATTCTATTTTGATTCTTAGATCTTTTATTTATCATTCTAAATCAAGTTTGTGGGTACATATTTGATCTAGTCACTTCAACACTATTCTACTTAAATATCATATGTTTCTACAATCAAATGGTTAAATAGAAATTTTACATCTTAATTGCACCAACAAGTGAAAAATAGTTGTTCTACTTTTATTAGCCAAAAATCACCTTTGACCTTCCACACTCCACATATTTGAATCCTCAATTTGTAAAATTTAGTATTAAAATTTAATCTTTGGTAACCAATTAACTAGCCATTATGAGTTGAACTAACACATGTTTATGTTAATTTGAGTGCCACATTGTTGTATTTAAAGGAATGTATTCACTTATTTATAAACATCAAAGGTCGTGCATGGAGAAGGAATAAAGACATTCTTGAAGGTATCAAACAAACACAAAACAAATCCCAATGATGATCAGTAGATCATCAACACACAAAAATGCAAAGATAATTGGAGATCACACCAAAACTTGTTGAAATTAACTTATCCAAACTACACATTTACACAATAAGATTCACAACTGAATCCAACCAATCTAAACAACTAAAAGTGCTAACAAAAACTAATCTACTAATAATGTTCATTAATGAATAATTAATTTTATTCTCCTTGACAATGAACATTGTAAAAGATAAAAAAAAATCATTAGTTTATCCTATGTATCCCCCATAATGAACATTGGGAAGAATACCAAGTAAACTACAAAGTGTTTGAAAGCAATCACAAGCAAGAGGCTCTATGAAAATATTAGCAATTTGTGTTGGAGTGAGACAATATAGAAGTTCAATCAAGCCTTATTGAAGCAACTCATGAGTGTAGTGGTGTTGGATGTTGATGTGATGAGTCTTGTCATGAAATGGTGGATGTTTACTCATTTGAATAGTACTTTGATTGTCACAATACAACATTGTGGAGCCATCCTAGAGTTGGCAATACCCATTTTCAGATACAAATGTGAGCATGTTATAACACTCTTGTATTTGTGTGAAACAAGAATTTATTTCTATCTTCATCCCGAGCTCTCCCCCTCTCCCTCTTTGTGGACCTCTATATCTATATCTCTATATACCTCTTCTCTCTCTCTATATTGCTCCTTCTATCTCTCCCTCTCTTTATCTCCTTATATCTCCATCTCTCTCTAGCCCTATCTCTCTCCATCTTTAGATCTATCTCTCCCTCCCTCTATCTCTATCTTTACCTCTCTATCTTTCTATTCCCATATTTTCCCCTCTCTCTCTCCCCCCTTCCCTCTCTACTTCTCTCTATACCTATTTCTCTCTCCCTCCCTCCCTCCTTCCCTCCCTCAATTTCTCCACCTCCCTCCTCTCTCTACTTCTTTCTCAATTCTCCCTCCCCCTCTCTCTCTATGTGTGTTGTTGATGGTGTTTTCTGCACAGCAACAACTCAGATAGAAAATGGTATTCTATCTCTCTTGAAAGATAATCTTCAACAACAAATTGCTGAAAATCACCCCAAGGTCTCTCGGGTGTCAAGTCATGACAATGCATAAACAACTCAGATAATATGTGAAAATGCTAGTAATCACAATCGGACCTTACTACAAGCAAACTGTATCTTTCCAATTTATCAAATTTTGCAATATGATGATCTTAAATCCTAAATCTAACCAAATGATAAAGAAACAACAAAAGATTAAGATGCAAGAGGTATAATGAAATCTAAACTATTTCTAAGATGAACAATGCAAATGATAGATATCTGGAATGGACCAATCTCAAATAACCAATTCCTGCTTAACCCACAATGCAATATCACAAGAAAGGTGCAATCTTCTAAGGCATATAGATTTTCAAATCATAGACATTCATCCACAATCGAACTAAGCACAAATAAATGTATGGTCCAGGTTGACTTCACCAGTCTACTACAATCAGACAGTTACTGGGAGTATAGACCAGAGATTGCTACAAACATTCCAATCATGAAATCATGAACATTATTCACCAAACTAATCTAATTCTGAATCTAACATTAATCCAATTTCCTCAAGCAATTTCAAAAGAAGGAACAACAAGAACCATGCAAGATAAACTAACACAAAAGAATTCACCAGAGAAACCACAATGCCTTCAATTGTATTAGATCACCAAAATATAGCAACAATTCCATTGTTCTGTGTTACAACACTTGCTCGAAAGAACTAACTACTATCTCTACTACAAAATGCTCTAGATCTTCTCTTAGTCTAGCTTGTCTAATTCTCTACTATCTGTTCCACCCTTACAAATGAGGCAAAAATGCCAATTTAAAGAGAACCCTCAAAACATGTCGGCCCAGCCAGACATTTACAAAATAAAAATAGCCAAAACAAGTCGGCCTCAGGAATTCAAAATAAGGCACACATTAAATGTCGGTACATCATCAAGGTCGGCCACAACACATTCCCCAATGCAGCTCAGATCAATACATGCCCTATAATAATAGGGAAGCACAAATCACAAAGTGGCATGGTATTAACTACCGCCTCCCTTATCCTTGTTTTGATCCAGTAATTCATGAACTTTCAAAAGTACCCTATCCAACTCAGCAACAGGTGGCAAGGGTAGGATTTTGATTCGACACTCAATTGAGTCAATCTCTTCCTTTGACTACTTAACCGTTTTATCCCAATCACCCTTATATGCAAGGTATTTATCCATCATAGCCAGATAAGTAACCGCATCATCCAGTTGGTGCCCTGTCACAGAATCCTCAATGTCGAAGGCATAGACATCATGCCACCATTTCTTCCATTGTTCGAAACTCAAATACTTAGGGGCGATCTTCCTCCTGCCAGTCATTATCTCAAAAATGGTTATGCACCCATCATAAAAATTAGTTAAATTACTATCAATTTGCTTCTTTTGTTTGTAGATCTTTCTGATGGCCTTCTGCTGGATTTGCAGGGCTTCAAACCACTCCCAAGGCTCATTAACCCTAGATGAAGAAAGGATTCCATCAACAACCAACTGATCCTTACCATACTCCATGATTGTCTTTGTTTTCTGCAGTAAGAGATCAGTGTAAGAGATCAGTGTCCTCCTTATCCTGAGATAAAACATAATCTAATGAATCCTTAGCCCTTACCACATCCTTTCCAGTTGAAAGGATCTCCTTTATTGCATCATCTCCCTTAGCTTGTACCTCCTTCAACCAATTTACCATAGATAGAGTAGAAGCTTTCATATTTTCTATTTCAGAGATGGTTTCCTTCGGCAAGAAACCAGCAGTAGCAGAAGAGGATGGGTGAAAATATTGCAAAGGCTTCATCAAATCTTCTAGACATTTCCTAAGCCTTTCATTCTCTTTCTTTAGTTCATGCTTAGACTGTGTTTCTTTCCTCAATCTTCCAATAATCA